>JANEHK010000194.1:109953-122365 GCA_025960845.1 Tachycineta bicolor | reverse complement strand
AAAGCCATCCAGAGCATCCGGGACATGGTGAATGACATCAAGAGAGACTGGTGACTGGCTGAGGGAAATGTTTGGGAACTGGGGAATTTCGGGCTGGGTAGGTTCAATTTTGAAATCAGTTCTGTTAGTTTTGTTTGTTATAGTGTTAATTTGGCATCATCAAAAAAATGTTAAGTAGATTAATTTCTAGCACCACACACATGCCCCCTCCATGAACCAAGTCGCTATATAATCCGCGCCTGGATGGGAGGAGGACTTGGAACTGGAGTAAGACCCAGAAGACAGCAGACACCCAGAAGAGGAACCTCAGATGGGGTGGCCCTGTCACCAAGACACACAAAGCAGTCACACGCAGACAAGAGATTTTCGCAAGGCAGAGGTACTTCGAATCCAGCTCACTGTTACCCTGGTTTTTCTGAGTTTTTTATTTAGCCTTTTGAATTTCATAATGGAGTCAGATCTTTTAGTTACTGTACAATATTAGAGCAGTTTTTCTACCTTTCCCACAGATGTAACATAAACAAATCCTTTGTTTTTCATTCTTTGCCCTTTGTTTGCATATTTCTAACCTGAAAAACAACTGTAACTGACAGTTGGTCTGGCCACTGAGGCTGAGGGGTGGAAACCCCAAAAAGCCAATCTCCTGCTAGACCCACAAAGGTATAAAAAGTAAAGAATAAACAAAGAGGTTCTTCCTCTTGCTCCTCTCTCCGCTCTCGGAGAAGAGGGCGGGAATCGGAGAAACCTCTGCCTGGCCAGGATACTTGTCTGCGCCTGATTGCTTTGTGTGTCTCGGTGACAGCTCACAGCTGAGAGAGCGGAGAGAAGAGGACCCCTTTGTTTATTTCCTACTTTTTATACATTTGTGGGTCTAGCAGAAGATTGGCTTTTTGGGGTTTCCACCCCTCAGCCTCAGTGGCCAGACCAATTGTCAGTTACAATTGTTTTCAGGTTAGAAATATGCAAACAAAGGACAGAGAATGAAAAACAAAGGATTTGTTTATGTTACATCTGTGGGAAAGGTAGAAAACTGCTCTAATATTGTACAGTAACTAAAAGATCTGACTCTATCTTATGAAAATCAAACAGGCCTTAAAAAACTCAGAAAAACCAAGGTAACATCTCACCCTTTTAACTTTAAAAAAAGAAAAAACAGAAAAAGAAAAATGAACAAATTTACAAAGGGAATATATACAAATTCAATCACTGTCTGTGGAGGAATCATCAGAGTGATCACTCGAGGATTCCTCCACTTGGTGACTTTCAAGTTGATCACACCTTCCACCTTGCCTGTCAGCTGAATTCTGCCTCTGTGGTCGCAGGTCAGGACGGACACACTTTGAAGGTAGCCAGCGTGCCCCAGTGTCCGTGGACACACATGCAAACCCTCGCTCCATAGCGATAAGGTCATAGGGTCCTTCCCATTGCCTGGTGACTAAATTTCGGACCCGTACCTTTGCTCCAGGCTGTTGCTCACCGTCCGAAGCCTGCAACGAGAGATGATGGTTCAAAATGACAGGATTATTTGAGTTCTGTGGCACCGTAAGGTGATTGATGGTGTACAAAGCCTTTGCCAACCAACTGTGTGGGGTTTCACCCTGCATTCCCCGTTTCTGTTTCTGAAGAACACACTTGAGTATACCGTGATTGCGTTCTACAATCGCCTGTCCTGTTGGAGAATGAAGGATGCCAAAGTTATGTGACACACCCCATGACTGTAGGAACTGCCGTACCTGCTGCGAGGCATAAGCAGGACCATTGTCAGTTTTCACGGCAGAAGGTATGCCAAGAACAGCAAAGGCCTGCCTCCAGTGGGCAATGACATCATGGGCTTTCTCTCCTGTGTGAGCAGAAGCCCACATCACAGAGGAGAATGTGCCCACCGTGACATGCACATACTTGAGCCAGCCAAACTCGGCGACCTGGGTGACATCGGTCTGCCAAAGCTCCAAGGCTTTAAGGCCTCTGGGGTTAACCCGTGCCAGCAATGGTGCACCAAGGGCATGACAGTCGTCACACGACTCGAATATTTCACGAGCCTCAGCGGCCGTCAGTTGAAACTGCTTCTGCAGCATATGCGCATTTTGGTGGAAAAACCCATGCAATGCCTTGGCCTGCACGAGCAGGTCAGGCTGAGGGTCTACCCACGCTGGGTTAGCCAACTTGTCAGCCCTTGCGTTACCTTCCGCTACAAATCCCGACAAATTAGTGTGACTCCGTACATGCAGAACGTAATATGGATGAACTCTGGCCTGAATTGCACACCACAGGGCCTTCAGTAAATTAAACAAGGCAGGGTTACTGACCTCCTTCAAAAGTGAACAACCCAATCGCTGTGCGATGTCGGCAACATAGGCGGAGTCCGTGATCAAATTGAAAGGTTCCTGGGAAAATTTCTCAAATGCCATGACAGCAGCCTTTAGTTCAACCAGTTGGGCTGACCCATCCTCATGGCCTTCCAAAACCTTCCACTCAGATCCATCCTGCCAGGTAACAATGGCTTCTCCTGTCTTGCCCAAACCGTCAGTGAAGACGGTGGGACCTTGCACTGGCTCTTGGCTATTTTTGGGTCATGGAGAAAACTGAGTATTTTTGGCCACTTGCAATAGCTTGTGGCTAGGCAGATGATAAGTAATCTGCCCTGAAAAACCCTTGACAGCACTTTGCAGCAAAACATTGTTTGCATAGCTCCAATCAAATTCCTCCCTCTGAACCGGGAGTATGATCTTTGAGGGATCTGCACCCATCAATTGCAAACAGCGCTGCCGGCACTTGATTATCAAGCATGCAATCAATTCAAACAGCGCCGTCGCCGTCTTATGTGGCTGATGAGGCAGGAAGACCCATTCCAAGATGTGCAGAGGATCAGTCCAATCATCATTCCATTGGCCGATGATACCTGTAGGATGTAAATCAGGAGTGGTAATGAACACAGTGACATCAATGGAAGATTCAATGTGGTACACCTGGCAAGCCGAAACAGCTTGCTGAACCTCCTCCAGCACTTTGCGTGCCTCAGGGGTTAATTCACGAGGTGACTTTAAATCAGTGTCCCCTTTCAACAATTCAAGCAAGGGAGACAGTTGTGTGGTGGTCAGTCCCAAGTAAGGACGTAACCAAGTGATAACACCTACCAGCTTCTGAGCATCATTCAGTGTCTTCACCGATTGCACAAATTGCACCTCCTGGTGACAGATTGTCCGTTCCAGAATTTTGACCCCCAAATATTTCCAGGGAGGTTGTTGTTGTACCTTTTCTGGAGCCACCTGCAGTCCGTGTAAATGCAGAGCATTCAACAACTGAGGCTGTATCTTCAGCAGCTCATCCTGGGTGGGCGGAGCCACCAAAATGTCGTCCATATAATGACAAACGTGAGCATCAGGAAACTGCTAGCGAACTCCAGACAAGGCACGGGCTACATACCATTGGCATAACACTGGGGAATTCCGCATTCCTTGAGGCAAAACTCTCCATCGATACCGCTGTGCGGGCTCTGCATTGTTTATTGTTGGTACCATGAAGGCAAATTTTGGATGTGTCATAGTTTTAATTTTAAACTGGGCGGAAACACCACTCAATGTAGTGGTTTCACATTCACTAAATATTGGTTTTGGTACTTACTCTTTTTGTGAGAGAGAGAGACTAGGAGAAAAACAAAGCAGGCTTAACCTTAAAATTAACAAATAGTTTATTAACATACACTAAAAGAATAGAAAAACAGAAAGTTGGAAAAAAAATAAAATGGAATGAAACTTCAAAAACCACTTTTCTCTCCCCTTACAAACTGTTCACTTTTTTACAAAACAACATAAAGAGACAAAACTTGTAATTTTCAGTCAGTTTCACTATCTGACAATAGTCTTTCATCAATTCATTAGGGGAAGAGTATCTTTTAGAGTCATGGATCCCATTGACAACTTAAAACAGTCCTCTTGTGGGTTTTTTAACTGTCACAAAAACAACTGCCCGGAGAAACCTGCCTTTGTGACCCTCCCAGGAGCAGTTTCCCAAGCTGCTTATGGGTCATGGGTCTTAGACTTTTGCATACTGGGGTGTCACCTTTTAAAGATGAATAACTCCAAAGCAAAGAATTCTTCATCTTAAGGTGCAGAGATATCTTCTCAGTTCTTCACTGGTGCAGAGGGCTTTTTATCTTTATCTCTGTTCAAACATCTTATAGGATTAATATTACTTAGTCTATCTGTCCTAGGGTAACTTTATGATGCTTGTATCCCCAGTCATCTGTTCTGTTTGTGCTATATATTGAGTCCTGTGCCTTTAAGATTGGTTTTAAGAGCAAGGAGAAGCGCGGAGTTTGTTTTGAGAAAACTGCCTGACTCCTCCACATTCTTCTGCGGACAGGGTGTTCAGCGGAGGCTTGGAGACACTGCAGGACGGAGATTTCTTTTGCTTTTAGTTAGTTTCAGCTAGCTAGGGCAGAGAAGTTCCCTGGACTGTTTTTTTCTTTCCTTTTTCTTGGAACTGTTTAAACCTGCTCTGGACAGAAAACCCAGGGGAGCACTGGGGGCTGCACCTGCGGCCTACCGGGGCCTGGACCTCGGCATTTTCCAGCAGCACCGCAGAGACTGATGAGATACTGAGAGAGAGCCGAGCTATACCCACTGCAAGAACTTTCTCAATTTGCCATCTCACTTCAGAAGGAGAGGTTTTATTGTTTCATATTATTCATTCTTTATACTTGTATGCACTTCATTTCTTTAGTAAAATAGTTTTTTCCACTTTTCTCCAAACTTTTTTTTTTTTTTTTTTTTTTTTTTTTTTTTTTTTTTTACCAGACTGGTTGGAGGGAGGGGCCACGTGGGTTTTCTTCCCAGAGGGATCCTATACAGGGGTTTTCTCCCAAATTTGTCCCCAAACCAGGACACTATCACAAACACTTTTGCTCAAATTCACATTCAAACCTAAACAATGATCTTCTCAAATGCTTATTTTTCCTATGATTTAAAGGAATTATCTACATATAGAGTTTATTTCTATGGCTTATGTAACAATGGAACAACCAACTGTTTAACCCTCTGTCCTAATAGTCTTTTAATTCTTGCTTTACTGACTTCATGCTGTTTTTTTCTTTATGTTCACCTTGTCCTGTCTTACTCTCTCAGAGAAGGGCCAAGCTCTGGAAGCTTCATGTTGCTAGGATAGGGTTAAATCTGCCTAGAGTCTTTGTCTTTCCTTCTGTAGCTCGTGGTATTAGATGTTCAAGGCCACGCTGGTGAGGGAGGAAGAACTCACACAGAAACATCAGAGATCAGAGCACTCGGGCAGTCTGGAATCACAAAAAAACCTAGGTAGGATTATAAATGCCTTTTCGGCCCACCCCTTGGTGTAAATTGGGGTGGCTTCAGCCTAAATGGTGCCTATAACTCTTATTAGGGGCCCGGCAGAGATCTCTTCTTGTTCCAGGAAGTTTAGAGAAAGTAGTTGTTGTAAAGCAGCAATTTCTCCTTCCCCCCCTCCCCCCGCCCCAGGAGCCGATAGAATTTGGCCAGGCCTCAGGCCAGCTCCCCCCAAAAAGGGGGAAGCAGCAGGCCCAACTCAATGCTGCCTGTCTCTGGCTAAAGGAAAGAAGGAAAAAGACCCACCTACAGGAAATCAAGGGATTTTATATGGTACTTCCCAAAGTCGTAGCCTACAGTTTTCAGTGGTCAAAACAGATGCCAATATTCTAACTAACTCTCTGATAGGTCCCTGTCCTTTCTAAAGCAATTCCCAGGTCCTGACCTGGAGAATTATTCTACATTCTTCTATAACTAAAAAACCAAACTGTACTGTCACCCTGGTTTTTCTGAGTTTTTAAAGCCTTTTGATTGTTCATAAGATGGAGTCAGACTTTTTAGCTACTGTACAATATTAGGAGCAGTTTCTGCCTTTTCTCACACATGTAGCATAAACAAATCCTTTGGTTTTCATTATCTGTCCTTTGCATATTTCTAACCTGAAAACAATTGTAACTGACAGTTGCTCTGGCCATTCGTCTGGGAGGTGAAAACTCCAGAAGTCAATCCACAGCCAGACCCACAAATGTATAAAAAGTAAGAAATAAACAGGCAGAGGGGCTCTCGGCCTTGGCTCAGCCTTGGGCTCTCTCAGAGGAACTCTCTGCCCGGCGAAATCTCTCGTCTCTGTGTGATTGCTTTGCATGCCCGATCACACTGTACTAACCCATGACACCTTGCAAATTGGCATACCTATCAAAGATGCCCCAATGAGAGGCTTAAATGAATGGTGTGACATCTCCCTATTCTAAAGTATTCCCCCCTAGATGGGACTAATCTTAGTTTAGCAAATATGTTCTAGAGGGGGCCTTGGTTTCTCAAGTCAGCATAAGTCTTTCCAGCCTCCAACTGTGAGACCTTTAGAATGTTTGATCTTCTGGACTAGCAGAATACCAGGACTATGCTAAAATATCAGGCTTAAAGAATTACAGGTATGTATGCTAGGGGTACTGACAATACATAAAAGGTATATAAAAAGAAAAGGCAAAAATCATCACGGCATCATGTGAGGCCATCATGGAAATGAAAGATAGAGACTAATGGTCAGCAGGTCAGGAGGGATGTGATCGAGGATTATACTCAGCACAAAGTAAATTATATAACTGAACGGTTTAAGCAAAGACAGAAGGAACTTCTCCTCTTCTGGATGGTGCATTTGCATGACCAGGGAGCATCAGGAGTAATCCTAGACTCAGGAGACTCTTAGAAGTTTTTAGTTTGAGCTCATATTCTTTTGTACAGGATGTGTTTCAGAATAACATTCACAATAATAATTTGTTAGCTTTGTCTGCTCAAGGATGTAACACCGAATACCCTATAGAAAATGATTGGTTAGGATCCAAAAGTCAGTGGTATACTTTGCAAGATTGTAGACAACAAATAAAGCAGCAAGTAATGAGATTGGCTACCTTTATTGAAGACCTGTACTCTTTGATGTGGAATGCATTGTCTCTTTTTGTGAGAAATAAGATAATTAGAACTGCTCCACCAGCATATAAAAATGTAAACATGACTCTCGATTAACGAGACAGGGAATCCCCTAGATGAAGTAATTGAGAAAATACAGCAGCTAGATGACCTTGATGAATGGGGCCCATGCAGTAGTGCAGGTGTCCTGGTTTAGAGCAAATTTGGGAGACAGCAGGGAACTGAGATACTCAAGACAGCTCTAATGGGAGTGAAAACAAAATTTCTTGTAAAGAAATTTTTGTGGCTTTATTAAAGGATGGTATGTCTTGTGAGAAAATTGATGGTGTTCCAACCCATGAATTATGGCAGATTTATAAACAGAGGGGGTTGAATAAACATAGTAAGAAAGTGCAAGATTCTGATGCAAACAATCCAGGAACAACTCAGCTCAGGGCACCCTTGTCAGACCCTCAGCAGGATTTCACAGCTTCTCAAGGAGGGCCCCCACCAAGTGGATCACTTATTCCAGGGGGGAAGGTGGATTGGGAATCATATTCTCATTTGTATCCTTGGAAAGAGATTAGAGAAATAGTTCAGGGTAATAAACAAGATTGAAATAACTGCTAAACTCCAGTGCAATGGAAGCACCAGCGGCATCATGTGGAGCTTCAAATTTTTTTGAAAAACTGGTCCTTGCAAACAGTAAGAGCCTTGACACTGGACCGGAGGCCTCTAATGTATGAGAACACCCAGAAATTTAAAGGACAATCTGTAATTATTACAGGTCTGGGAGCGTGTCCCAGTTTGAGACAAAATTTGGGAGGAAACTTCCTGAAGGGATCTCCTCTCAAAAAGCAGATTCCAGCAGCCCCTCCCCCAACCAGTTTGTGATAAAATCTCCTAGGATAAAAGTGGAAAAAACTGTTTATTTCACAAGCAATGTACTCACAAACATGAAAAAATGAATACTATTAAGCCATAAAACCTCTCATTGTTCTGAAGAGCTGGCAAATTCAGAGAGGTCTTCTGTGGTTCAGAGAGAGTCCTCTGTGGGTGTGTCTTGGCCTTTCTTGGTCTGTCTGTCTCTCCGGTGCTGGGATGCAGAGTCACAGGCCCCCATGGGCCAAAGGTGTGAGCTCCTGGTGGTTTTCTGGGTTTTTGGTTCTGAGCAGAGCTGAACAGATCCAAGAAAAAGAAGCCAGAGTGTTGGAAAGACTTTTCTTGCCTTAGCTAATGAGGAAAACCAGTGAGAGAGAGGAAAAAAAAGGAAAACTCTCAAGAACTCGGAGAGCACCGAGCTCTTATTTCTGTTTTGAATACAAGTGTCCTAGGGTAACTTTATGATGCTTGTATCCCCAATCGTCTGTTCTGTTTCTGCTGTATATTGAGTCCTGTGCCTTTAAGACTGGTTCTAAGAGCAAGGAGAAGCGCAGAGTTTGTTTTGAGAAAACTGCCTGACTCCTCCACATTCTTCTGCGGGCGGTGTTCGGCGGAGGCTTGGAGACACTGCAGGACAGAGATCTTTTTGCTTTTAGTTAGTTTCAGCTAGCTAGGGCAGAGAAGTTCCCTGGACTGGTTTTTTTTCTCTTTCCTTTTTCTTGGAACTGTTTAAGCCTGCTCTGGACTGAAAACCCAGGGGAGCACTGGGGGGCTGCACCTGCAGCCCACTGGGGCCTGGACCTCGGCATTCTCCAGCAGCGCCGGAGGGACTGGGACTGAGGAGAGACTGAGAGAGAGCCGAGCTCCACCCACGGCAAGGACTTTCTCAATTTGCCATCTCACTCTAGAACGAGAGGTTTTATTGTTTCATATTATTCATTCTTTATACTTGTATGCACTTTATTTGTTTAGTAAAATAGTTTTTTCCACTTTTCTCCACAAAGGTTTTTTTTTCCGGACTGGTTGGAGGGAGGGGCCACTTGGGTTTGCCTCCCAGAGGGATTCTATATTTGGGTTTTCCCCCAAATTTGTCTCCAAACCAGGACAACAAGCCATGAAAAAATTCCACCACTCCTCCTCTCCCTCCTTCTCTCTGGGCCTAGCTTAAAGCTACAGGACCCATTTCTGAGCAAAAAAACAGATGATGGGGATACACAGCATCATAAAGTCACCCCAGGACAGAGGGAAACATATAGAAATGAAAATAGGAAACCTCCCAAAATGATCTTACTCAGTAATGATTGTCCCTGTCCCTGAATATATAATAGGGATAGATATTTTAAAGGGATTAACCCTGAATCTTCTGGATGGTCAATACCAGTTTGGAATAAAAAATCATATTAGTGCCTGGACAATTTTAGAAGGAAAAGTAAAAATGCCTCCTGTTCAGATTCCTGCTGCAACCAAATTAGTGACCATGAAACAATATAGGATCCCAGGAAGGCATGAAGAAATATCACAGATAATTAAAGATTTGTTGGATACCAGAGTTTTAAAATCAACTACCACAGCTTAGAATAATCCAGTATGGCTAGTCAAGAAGAGTGATGGGTCATGGAGAATAACTGTAGATTTTAGGGAATTAAATAAGCACACTCCACCTCTCACAGCAGCTGTTCCAGACACTGTCCCTTTAATAGAAATAACTGAGAAGCATTCAGGAACTTGATATGCTGAGATTGATTTATCTAATGTATTTTTTACTATCCCAATTGCAGAAGAACACTGGGATCAATTTGCCTTTACATGACAGGGACAGCAGTACACTTCCACTCAATTGCCTTAGGGATGGTTACATAGTCCAACTATCTGTCACTCAATGGTGGCCAAGCATTTGGATGAGATACAGCTGCCTCCTCATATGCAAATAGTTAATTACATAGATGACATCATAATTCAAGGAAATAATGAGGAAGAAATTCAACAGCTTCCGGAATTGGTTGTAGATCATATGAAACAGAAAGGCTGGGAAATTAATCTCACTAAATTTCAAGGACCATCCCAAACAGTGTCATTTCTAGGAATTCAGTGGCATTGTGGGCACAGGGAAATATTACCCAAAGTTCGACAGAAATTTTTGGATTTTTCAACACCTTGTAATAAGAATGAAGCACAAAGGTTTATTGGACTGTTTGGCTTTTGGAGACAACACATTCCACACCTAGGAGAAATTTTAACGCCATTATACAAAGTAACAAGGAAATGAGTTTGAATGGGGAAATGAACAGCAAGCTGCCTTTGAACTAGCAAAAGAGGCTATTCAGAGGGCTTTAGATTTATGGCTTATAAAGGAGAAGTGGAATTGAATGTATCTGCAAATGGGTCACATGCCAATTGGAGCCTATGGCAAAAACAAGAAAAGAAGAAGATTCCCTTGGGCTTTTGGGGAAGAAAGCTACCAGAGGCAGGAAGCAATTATACTCCTTTTGAGAAACAATTGTTAGCATGATATTGGGGATTGGTGGAGACAGAACAACTTACAATAGGACATGAAGTGACTCTTTGCCTCAAAAATTCCTATCATGCAATGCGTTAAGAGTTCTCCAAAAACCCATGGAACTGGACATGCTCAGTAGTCAAATATCAGAAAGTGGAAATGGTATATTCAGGACAAAGTCAATGGGGTGTTAATGGAGTAGTTGCTCTCTATGAGCGAGTGGCTACTGCCCCCATGTGGGATACAGAAATAATTCCCAATTGTACAGTTGAACAGGAATCCCTGTCTGATGGGGAAAACTTTTAGATCAATTAATGCCCTTTGAAAAGAAACATGCTTGGCTTACTGATGGATCAGATAAATATGTAGGAGGAAAGAGGTTTTGGAAAGTGGTAGCTTACCACCCATATTCAGAGAAATTTCTGGAAAAAAGAGAAGGGAGTGATGCCTTGGGAAGGCTGACCTGGAACAGAGTCTGGACAGAGCTATCGAATAAAGTAGGTATTTATTAAAGGCCTTTAAGGGTACACCTTGGGCAGTACAAGAGCCTGGCCAGGGCTACACCCAAGATGGACTTAAAATGGTCAAAAAATGGACAACCAGTCATGAGGTCTTACACTTTTATAAGTTTCAGTCCATTTGCAGATTGGGGTTTAATTGTCCAATTACAGCTTCAGGTTGTGAGATCTCATCCTTCTTGTTTCTCTCTTCAGTTCACTGTTGTTTATGCTTTTGGGCCTGAAAGTTGTACTTGTCCTTGGTCTTCAGCAGCAAAAGGATTTGTTTTGTCTACCTACCCTGAAGAGAGCTTACTAACACTTAATATGAGGCTCAGAGCTACACTCCTAGGCAGCACAGAATCTGAAAAACATGAAAGCTAAAACTTAAGGCATCAGGAGAAGCAGCCAATATGCTGAATTATAGGGTGCTTATATGACTTTAAACCAGGAAGATCTAGGAGAATGCCATTTGTATGCAGATTTTTGTTCAATAGAAAATGGTTAGATAATTGGCTACCAACTTGGATAGCCAAAGATTTGGAAAATACATTCTAAGGAAGTCTGGGAAAGGAACTGGAAGGATATTTGGGAAACAGTACAAAGGACCAAGGTGACTGTGTTTCATGTTGATGCTTATAGTAAAACAGACACTTTAGACTGACTTTATAACTGTTGCAGATAACTGGGCAAAGATTCCCCAAGCTGGATTGGAATTCCCTCAGAAGGAGGATCATGAAGGCTTGTCAAAATAGGTGCACCAAAAGTGTGGGCATCTTGGAGAAAAAGCCACTTACAGGTGGGCTTAAGAACATGGCATAACAGTGTCACTTGACATGATTAAAACTATAATTGCCTAGTGCCCCATGTGCCAACACATTGATAAATGCCTGGTGCCAAATATTGTGAATAGACAACTGGGGAGAAGAAAGTTGTCCGGACAAATTAGGCAAATGGATCATATTGGACCTTTACCCCGGCACCAAGGGTATAAATATATCTGTACTGCTGTGTGGTGGTGCAGAAGTGTTTTGTTAGGTTTTTATAAGAAGTTTATGTTGTGGTTCATTTCACTGTATCCCCAATGTTGTAATCCTTTTTGTGTTTTCTGTATAACAAGGTGTTTTGTGTCAGTCCTCCCACCCCCCTTGCTCTGGGGCAGCCTGTCTATCACTTTGGGGGGGTCCCTCCCGGATTGCGAAATCTCAGGGAGAGGGCTTCAGGTGATAGGTCCCCTGGGGGGAATTCCTTTAGCTCTGGATTTTAGTGGTCCAGGGCTTGGGGGTGGGCACACCTTGTTACCCCCTGAATCCCCTGATTTGTTGTCTTGTTGTAACCCCCCTGGAACCCCTCCCCTGCTTATAAGGTAGCGGAGAGACTCTCTCAATCTCTCAGCTTCTCAGCTCCTCAGCTCTTCAGCTCTGCTCTCTCTGGCTTGCTGGCCTCACTGGACAGAGGTCAGACCAGCTGCGGACTTCCCGCAGCTGGGCCTGAATAAACATCTTTTAACCTGCTAAGCTGAGAGCCAATCTTTTCTTACTGCCGCTGCTGTCAAGATACTACTTGGTCCAGCTGAGAAGCCGAGCCAGCAGGTAATAGCCTGCGTGCCCCCC
>JANEHK010000194.1:58995-109853 GCA_025960845.1 Tachycineta bicolor | reverse complement strand
TGACTTACTAGGAAATTGTTCCAGGTGTGATGGCCCCTTACAGGGCCACCCCAGAGGCTGCAGGGCTGGACCTTTGTGCATTAGAATTAAGTAGGAAAAATCAGAAGCAAATGAGTTATCAGTACTGGAATAGGAATTCAGATACATCCAGGACACTTTGGTTTGATAACTGCTCATTCAAGCCTGGCCTTGAAAAGTGTTCATGTCATGAGAGGACTAATTGATGCAGATCATCAAGGAGAAATTAAAGTAATTCTGTTAAACAGTAGTAAACAAGATTTGATTCAAGATTCACCCCCATGACTGGGTAGCACAATTATTGATATTGCCAATTTTAGAAACAATTGTGAAAAATGGAGATCCACCTCAGATCACTGCTGTTTGTGCAGATAAAGGGTTTGGATCCACCTGTCTTAATAATGGAGCCAAAATATAGGCCCAGATGCCAAATCGTCCTCCCAAACCAGCTGAAATAATAGCTACAGGGAAAGACAATACTGTCTTAATCATGAAACCCGGGCAAGAAAATGGGAATATGTCTCTGCAACCAAGTGTTATATGCGAGTATAACTAAATGCTATAGAATATTGTTTTACTGATCCAGAGCAACTAAATCTACCTGTTTACCACCATGGTCCATCTGGAAAATGCTGTTATCCATGTGGCTTGATATGAAGACTGATGCGAACACTGACTTACATACCAGTGCACGAATTCCACCCAGGAGACTGAGTATACCTCAAGGACTGAAACCCGGCACCTCTCCAACCGAAGTGGAAAAGACCCTACCAAGTATTGTTAACCCCATACACTGTGGTAAAGCTGAACAGCAAAGGACCTTGGGTGCATTATTCTAGAATTAAAAAGGCATCAGCTCCATAGACAATGGAATTATTGTTCCTAACCCAAATGAGATTGAGGAAAAAGAATGAATAACCTTGTCACTGAAGTATTACTTATGTCTGTAAGTTGTATCTCGATAGTCAACCAGAATCTTTGTTAGAGAATAGCAACTAATTAGGCATATTTTAAAAGGAATGAAAATTATAGCTCTGAGTAATTAACTTGAACAGAACTTAATTGAAGAACAAGAGGTGATGCCTTTAGGCCTAATATCTAAATCTAAGATTCTACTATCAAAAGAATTGTTATGAAGGTTGTAGTTCATCTATAGGTCAAAGGACAGATTGAAGTACTAAGGCCTGAACAACAGGCCCTGAGCCAAAGTGGACCTTTAGATGAACCTTCCAACCAAATGTTATATATATTCGCTCATTAACAAAATATTGTTACATATGTTCATTTATTGGCAAAAATTGTATTTACCTTTCCATATCTAAAAAACAGATAAGGCCACATCTGACTGTGGCTGTGCCCCTCCACGCTGGGCAGGCGCAGGCCACTGGTTGGCTCAGATCTGCACAGCGGCCAAAGCGTTTTCGGTCTCGGTTGTAAGCCGGGAACCTTTTCTTGCGGGACTCAGCTTCTCACAGGCGGCTGGCCTTAATTGCGTTGTGACGGCGGCCGTGGACAAAAGGTGATTCTCTGCTAGGTAGGTTTAATGATGATTTTATTACAGTCCGAGCGGCGGGAGCTCCGCCACCCTTCCAACTGCCCAGCCAGAGAGCTTTTTTCAATTTCCCTCCCCGAACTTATAAACGAGGGAGGATTTAGGGGTGGCAACGAGAGGTTAGTGAATCAGGGAATTCGGGGGGGGATAACAGGGGGTGTCCACTTCTAAGCTTTGGACCACTCGCCAAAGGGGAAAAGGGGATTTCCCAGGCACCAGCCTATCACTCAACACCTCTCCTGGGAAATTCCCAAGTCCCAGGAGGGGTCCCAAAGTGGCAGACAGGATGCCCCAGAGTGGGAGGGAGAGGGGATTGACAAGGATAGGTGGGGGGGGTGGGATGATTGACATTAAACAACTGGCTATACAGCAAACTCAAAGGGGAGGAACCATTACAGAACTGGGGGCACAGTGGAATGAACGATAACATAAAACTTCTTATAAAACTTGATAAAACAATTCTTACACCACCACATCTGACCTAATTAGGGGAGGATAGGATGAAAGACAACTCCCTTGGTTCCTCCTTGATCCCTGGCCAGGCTTTGGGAGAAAGCCAAAAGGAGAATGAAATTAGAAATGATGTCAGCTTGTTTGTTAAACAGTATAAAAGCTGGACTACTGTCACAGCAAAGTGGGGGAGTCTTGTGGTCTGCAAAGGTGGATGCAAGGCCAAGGATTTCCCAATTACTGGCCGTGTCGGGGGCTTCCCCAACATTCAGGTGGTTTCAGGGTCTTTTTCCCCCCTTCACAGTTCCGAGCCAAGCCGAAGGAAGAGACGGAGTCTTCAGGTTTAGTGTTTTTCAAGTTTGCATTTTTCGTTTATTGTTTCTTATCTTACAAATTTCTCACAGTCCAACATGATATTTGCAGCTGCATGGCCTTCTCACGTCTCCCCCCGAGCTGGGCTGTCCTTAATCTTTTATACTAATTACTACGTGTTCGTTATTTACTATTTCTTACCAATGTCTATCACTATTACTAAAAAGGTCACCTATACACTGACCCAATCCTTACTAACTACTTTGTGCCAATGTCATAGCAGAAATGGAGTGAGGGAAGGAGAAGGAAGAAGAAGGAGACAACGCCCCAGATTCTCCATTTTGTCCCCATTCACTCCAATGCTATGAACCTAAAATTACTATTTTTTCACTCTATGATAAACTAAACTACTATTTTTCACACTCCTGTGGCCTGCAAACCCTCTCTCAGTTTAGGAAGTTTTTCCCATGGACTGAGATCAAAGCCAGTGTCTCCCTGAGCTCTGGGCTGGGGTCCCAGACCCCTCTGCCCAGGTCCCTGACTCTCCAGGGCAGCCAAAGGGATGCCCTGGACTCCAACATCTCCCCCTCCTGTTTGAACTAAAAACACTTCTTTGGCTACTCTGTCCATGGCTTGCCGTATACATAGAAGCAAACACGGCAAAATCATGAGGAGGATTACAAGCCCTACTAAAATATATATATCTATTTTTAAAAGTTCTTTCCACAGTGGTGAAAGGTCAAACAAATTGAACAAATCATCCATCCATGATGCAGTTACCTCTCCAAGTTTGTTCACACTCTCCTGCAATTGCTTGATGTTTTCATGAATGGATTTGGAATGATTTGACAAATTCATGCAGCACATTCCCTCAAATTCCTCACACCCATGCTCGTGGGCCAGCAAAAGATAGTCAGTTGCTGCCCTGTTTTGGAGAGTTGCTCGTCTTACACTGTCAATATCTAACAACATGTCACTCAGTGCAAGAGAGACAGCTCGGGCGTGTTTGTTCAGCCAACAACCCACATGATCCAATTGTGTCAAGGCTGCTCCTGATGCTGCCTGTGGTGAAAAAATTGCAACTGCCATTCTCTGAGCCTTGCTCCATGTGTGAACCTCATCATCACAATTTGGATCATACATTTGAACAGATCTTTTCACTCTCTGTTTTAGTTCTCTTATTAGTGTCATGTTGGGTGTTAGCAATGAAAGCATTCCAATGCTGCACAGACCACCTGTGGCATTTGCAGGAATTGCGGGCCAAATTTTGTTCCCACAAATGAAAAAGTTTCCCCTTGGTAACTGAGCTGGAACATGATTGGATGTTTTTTTTTCATCATCTTAGTGTAATTACACCAAGATGATGAATTTCTGTAAAAATTGAGGTTTGAAGTGACGTCTACAGTTTTATTTTCAGCTACTCCAGAAAGGCCGAATTTCACACAAAATTGCATTGGGACCGATCTAAGAATTTCTAATTCCTGGCGTTCAAAAGGAGCCACAGGAAGGAATTTCACCCAAATATCCCATTGGTCCACTGGATTTACAATGGACTTTGAAATTTCTGGAGGGATGCTTTTTGGAATCGGCCATTCGCTCACTGGCAAGCCCACTAAACATGTTGAGAAAGGTTTCCTTGGTCTTGAGTGTGTCAGGCAGATGGTATCCAAACCTGATGCATTGGCTAGAGTTTCCCAAACATTCTCTTTTGGTTGAGCCACGGGCAAAACTGCCGCATTGCTCAAAGCAAACCAAAAGAGACTGTGGCACAAGGATAGTTCTTTCATTTTCAATGACCTTTTTCTCATGGGAATCCCTAAAAATGCAACACCACCCAAGCCCCAAAGAACTTAAGTCCTAGAGTCTTTTTGCACGTAGAACGAAGGGATGTCTGCTGTCTTGACACCGGCTCACGTCTGCGTGCTCACTTCTCTTCCTCCGGTCTTGGGGTCCGTCTCTGCTTGCATCTGGACTCGGTATGGTTTCACGTGTCTTGCTGCCAGCCACTTTGTCCCAACTGCTGTGGAGACACAAGCAAATCCCTTGCCCCAAGTTATTAATTTGAATGGTCCTTCAATTTGACCTGTTTCTGGGTTTCTGACTAAAACCAAAGGGTTTTCCTTCAGTTTTGCTCTCGTGCTGTTTGAAAAATGCCTCATGATTGGTGGAGTTGGCTCTGTAAAAGAGCCATTGAGAAAATTCAACACATACAAGGCTTTATTCAAGCGCATGTATGGTGTTGTGTCTGCTTCTCCTCTTTTTTGTCTGTCCAAAATGGATTTCAATGTTTGATGCGTTCTTTCAATGATTGCTTGACCTGTTGGAGAGTGAGGGATACCAAAGGTATGATGGACACCCCACCTCTTCAGGAATTTGTCAAGCACTTTCCCTATGTATGTTGGTCCATTATCTATTTAGATTTCTTGCGGCACGCCTAAAGATGCAAATGCCTGCAAGAAATGTCAACAAACATGTTGTGCTGTCTCACCCGTGTGCAAAGATGCAAAGACTGCACCTGAAAATGTGTCAACTGAAACATGAACATTTTTGAGCTTCCCAAAAGAAGGATATTTTGTGACATCAGTTTGCCATAACTGCAAACTGTGCAATTTTTTGGATTGACTGCTCCTATTGATGCAGGAGGCTGCACAAGCTGGCAATCTGGGCAAGCACTAATGATTTCTTTTGCCTGACTTTTGGAAATGTGAAAACCTTCCATTAGTGCTTGAGCATTCTGATGAAAGAATGCATGACTCAATTTTGCCTGTTCAAAAATGTTCGGTAAAGTACTTGAAATTGGCATGGTCAATTTGTCTGCATGTGCATTGCCTTCTGCTAAAAACCTGGAAGGGATGAATGTGCTCTGATGTGAGAGACAAAGTATTTATGTTTTCTGTTTTGCAAAAATGTCCTCATGCACAGTAAATATGAATACAAACTTTCATTGTCAACTTCTCTCTAAAGTGAACCCTCAAGACTCTTGACTACATTCGCTACATAAGCTGAGTCTTTGATCAAGTTAAAAGGTTGCTGGAACAGCTCAAAAGTTTTGATCACTCCTGCTAATTCCACTATTTGTGGTGATCCTTGTACTATTCTTATATCTGATTTCTATTCCCCTGTGATGTCATCCTGCCATGTACTTACTGATTTGTGAGTCTTTCCTGAGCTGTTGGTAAAAACTGTTATTGCATCTAAAGGCACCTTACTTATTTTCGGTTTTTCTCTGAAACTGATTTTTGCTTTCAACAGCCTGTGACTTGGGAAATGAATAGTACAAACACCTGAGTAATCTAACAATGCAATCTGCAAATCCTCCGACTTTTGCAAAGCCCAATCAAAATAATCTTTTTTCAAAGGCAGGTAAATTGTTGTAAAATCTTTGCCTGCCATTGTTACAGCCTGGTCCTAGCTTTGATGATGATCTGAGCTATCATTTCCAGACTTGAGAGGATCGTCTTTGGAGACCTGTAAGATAAAAAAATCTACTCTAAAAATTAGCAATGGGTCTTTCTGCGATGAATCCCACTGAAAAATCAACGCATACAACTGTATTTTTTCCCCCAACACTGCAAGAAAAAAAGGTAAAGATGTTACAAAGCGATGTGCCTGTCTCTGCTGGAGGGCTCCAGCAATTTTCTCAAGGGCGTCCCAAGCCTCAGGGGTGAGGCTCCTGGGAGATTTGATGTTACTGTCCCCTTTCAAGAGATTGAACAAAGGCGCAAGTTCATCATTTGTGATCCCCAAGATGGATCTCATCCAGTTGATCTCCCCCAAAAGTTGTTGCAAATCCTGTAAGTTGTTAACTTCTGTTTTAATTTCAATTTTCTGTGGTTTCACTGTTTGTTCAGTGATTTTCCATCCTAAGTATTTCCAAGGTGCAATTTCCTGAATTTTTGAAGTTGAAATTTCCAAACCTGCATGTTGCACCTCTGTGATCACACAGTCATGAACTCTCTGCAATTCCTGTTGCGTCGGTGCTGCAATGAGCAGATCATCCATATAATGAAGGATTTTTGCTCCTGGATGTTTCTCTCGAGCTGGAGACAGTGCCCGTGCAACAAACCATTGGCAGATGGTCGGCAAGTTCCGGAGTCCTTGAGGAAGAACAACCCAATGGTATCTCTGCAGAGGCTCCTCCCTGTTGACACTTGGGATGGAAAAGGCAAATCGAGGAGCATCATCTGGATGAAGTGGAATGTTGAAAAAACAGTCTTTGAGATCAAAGATCACAAGTGGCCAATATCTCGGAATCATTGAGAGAGATGGAAGCCCTAGCTGAAATGGTCCCATTTCCTCAATGACCTCATTGATTTTTCTGAGATCATGAAGCAATCTCCACGATCCAGAGGCTTTCTTGCGAATGACAAACACTGGGGAATTCCAGGGACTGTTTGTCAGTACACTGTGTCCTATTTCTAATTGTTCCCTGACCAAATTTTTGAGAACACTCAATTTTTTTCTTTCGAGGGGCCACTGATCTACCCAGACAGGATTGTTTGTTTTCCAGGTCAAAGTGGTGAGTGCCACAGTGGCCCCCACTAAAAATCCACTTCCAACCTCACGCCCTATTGCACTAAAATGTCCCTTCCCCACACTGTGATGGGTCTTTGCACAACAAATGGGCGAATGATTGCAGTCTTGCCTCCTGGCCCCGAGACAACAACCGCATCTTCACTCTGCAGACATAAGGTGTTCCCCCCTATGCCTGAAAGAGGACTCAAGGGAGCAATTAAGTTCCAAGTCTTGGGCCAAAAAAGATATGAAATTACCGTGACGTTTGCCCCTGTGTCGAGCATCCCTTTGACTGTGATTGTCTTGTCACCTTGGGTCAATTCACAGACGAGAATTGGTCTGTCTCGGCCTATGTGTTTCACCCAGGAGGCATGAACCTCCATGTGCTCACCTGAAGGAGGATCTTGTTCCCGGAGCACTGGCAAGGCTTGTTCTGCTGCATAGGGTGGCAATGCAATTGCCCTGGCAATCGAGGTGTTTGGAGGAATGATCAATGGTGGCTGATGAGGCTTTGCTAAAACTGTCAACTCATCATTGCGATCTGCTGAAATGACAGAAGGGTAAATAACAAGTCCCAAAACACTGCTTCTGTCCTTACCTATAATTAGAAAGTCCTGTCTCTTCCACAAGGATCCAGTGACACCAGTGGGTATCACTGCATAATTGTCATCCAAAAAACATATCACTTTGGAAGTTGCCAAGTCACATTGCGCCCCTGGTGGGAGTAATTCTGGATCGCTGGGGATCCTACAAATTGTCCTGCTGAGGGCGCTGGATTGTTGTTCCCCGATGATTGTCCCCATTGCAGAACCTGCTCTTGAGTCATCGCCATTACTTGTGTCATCGCGCGTTGACGATTCGCGCTCTTTCTGGAGTTTCCCGACTGAGTTCTTCCACTCGCATTGTTTTTTGCATTGGCGCCTCGGTTCCCCGCGCAGCCTCGGTTCCCCGCGCAGCTTCGGCCTCCCGCGCAGCCTCGCCCCCCCCCTCCGCGGTTCTGATGGTGCTCGCCCCTGCTCTTTCACCCCCCCAGTCTTCTCCACCCGCACCCGGTTTTTCCACGGGAAGGGAAAGGAGCAATGGTGACTGAGGGGTTTGTGGCCGCGGGGACTCTGGAGGGGTGAAGGGACTTCTAGGTGGACTTCTTCCCCCCCTCCGTGCACGAATGTGGGGTTTGTTCTGAGACTGCTTCAAAGAAAATCATGTCCAGATCTTCCTGTTCGCTTGGATGGATCAGAAGCTTCATTTGTCCTGGAACCAATCTTTGGGCTTTTGACGAGCTTTCTGTTGGACCTTGAGATACATTTGTTCTTTCCCCTCCCCCTTCTCTTTCCCCTGGGGGAAGTGCCAGCCTTGGAGTTAGCATGGCTATCTGCTCTGCCTCTGTGCTAACCTCCCTTTGCTTGCTTGGCAGGTGTTCAACCTCGGACGTTTCCCAGCTATGTTCTGTTATAACTTCTAACATAATTCTCCCAGCCAACAAAAGTTTTGCGGCAATTTTATCTTTTCTTGTGGCATTATCATAAAGTTTTCTGTTCACTTCCTGCCAAAAACCTGTTGGAGTCCAGGGCATCCCTTTGGCTGCCCTGGAGAGTCAGGGACCTAGGCAGGGGGGTCTGGGACCCCAGCCCAGAGCTCAGAGAGACACTAGCTTTGATCTCAGTCCATGGGTACGCTGAGAAGTGTAGTGCTGAGGAAGGAGGAGGGGAATCCTCACTCCCCAGGCATCCTGGGGGTAATTTGAGCAAACTTTTGTCTTAAGTGCTGCTAATTTGTGGACAAGAGTAGTGTTCAGATGCATTTGTTCTGGTTGTGTATATGTGTTGGGGGTTAGGTTTGTTCCTTTTTTTTTTTTTTTCTTATGGAATCTTTCCCCATGAGTTGCTAAGAGACTAAGTACTGATGCTTAGATGGTGCTTGACCAACACAAAGGAGGTGGCCAAAAGTCGGGGAGGGAGAAGATCATGCAAGTCTTGGGACAGGAAAAGGACAGAGCCAGAGGCACCTTGGAGCTTTTCTTGCTCTCAGCATCGGAGAGGATGACCAAGGGGCTGCTTGCTGTGGGAAAAGTCCACTGTCAACAGAATGTCCGGTCCTGGGAAATCTACCATCATCTGCTTGTGTGCCCAGGAATTCTGAGCTCCTTTGCCTGCCCTGCTGGAGCTGGGCCAGCCCTGTCCAGCCATCTCAGCTTCTTCAGCACTGCTCTTTTTTGCTATGCTATAGTCCCACACCCCCCTGCCTGCCGGGACATCCTGCCCTTCCAGCCACCAGCCCGGGACTTTCCACCATTCCAGCTTGGTGCTTTCTGAGTCCCAAGAGATCAGATTGCCCTGGGCTTTGTGAAACAAAGCCTCTCGAGGTTCTTGGTTCTGTTTATTATTAATGCTGTAGTTGTTTGTTTGCCTTGTTATACATGCTAGTAAAGAACTGTTACTCCTTTCCCTGTGTCTGTTTCCGTCCCGCTCCAGGCAGGAGCTGACCCCCAGCTAGCTCGAGTCAACACAGACACAAAGTTTCCACTTCGTTTCGGCTTCTCGGCTCAGCAGCTAGACTTCCATGTATCAAGACAGTCAATAGCAGCAGAAGAGAAAAGGCTGGCTCTCAGCTTAGCAGGTTAAAGATGTTTATTAGCAGGGAGCTCCGAGGCCCGAGGCGAGCGGCAGGAGAGCTGAGAGCTCCGAGGGCTGAGAGTTGAGAGTTCCCAGTGCTGAGAGAGCCTCTTCCTCCCTCCTACCCCCTATATACGGGGGAGGGGTTCCAGGGAGGAAAAAACAAGACAACAAATCAGGGGGTACAGTGGGTCCAAGGTGTGCCCACCCCCAAGCCTTGGACCAACCACCCCCAGAGGAAAAGAATTCCCCCCAGGCTACCTATCACCTGAAGGCCTCTCCCTGAGATTTCGCAATCCGGGAGGGACCGCTGGAGTGACAGACAGGCTGCCCCAGAGCAAGGGGGGCAGGGGCAGAGGGGATGTTACATGTCATGTGAGGGGTGGGATGATTGATACAAAACACCTTATTATACAGAAAACACAAAAGGGATACAGAATTGGGGATACAGTGAAATGAACCATAACATAAACTTCTTACAAAAACCTAATAAAACAGTTCTGCACCACCACATTTCCCCATACCTCTGCCTGAAAGCCCCTTTAATTTTCTAAATCATAATAATTTGGAGGGAGGGGATTTGAATTCTCGACTCCTAGAGAGGCCCTGCCTCTCCCTAGTAGATACTTGCCTTTCAAACCAAGACAATGTGTATCATGTTTTAGGGACTAAGAGCCTTTGTTTTAAGTGGCTGAAGCAGCCAGAAAAACTAGGGGTGGATGCTGTGTTGGTTTTGTGTGTTTTGTATTGTGTATTCGGACTGTTTACTGTAGTGTGAAAAACATGGTTCACTTTTTGTTAAAATTTTGAAAGTTTAATAATAATAATAAATAAGACAATAAGAGACATAAAAAGCAAAAGTTTACAGATGTCCAGGTGCCTGGCATTCTGCCAAAAATCACACCTTGCTAACAAAGGATCTTCCCTTAAAAGCAATAGCCTATTGCATATTCATAAATTCCATACATGATTCAAACATTCCTTTTGACTTTGGGTATTTCTGCTTAATTTTAACTTCCCCCCCCCTCTACCATTCCATCCTGCAAATCAATCCTCCTGTGGCTCCACGGAGTCTCAAACTGCCTGATGATGGAGGCAATAAATTCTTCCTTTGGGTTTTTGGTCTGTTGCTGTTATCGCTATCCAGATAGGATAATGTGAAGAATTTCTTGATTGTCTTTTCTATTCCTTGAGCTAGTTACAAAAAGCATCTTACATCACATAGTTTCTATTTTAATATTATGCTATAGCCTAAAAACTATATTTATCACACTACTAAAAGGTACTATATTAATATAGCATAACTTTCCAACATATCACATATAGTATTCATTTTAATATTTGCAAAAAGCCAATCATATAATATGTATTTATAACATGTAGGGAAAAGTTGTGTATTGTGTAATTCCTAAGATTCCTATCAACCCATCCCAGGTTGGTTGGGAAGAAAGGGGGCTGAAGGAAACTGAGGAAAGCATTTTGGTTCCGGGTGCCGAGTGTGAGTGAATGAAGTACAGGACACCATAGGAGGATGTCCAGGCAGATCAATTTCTTCCGGCACCAACGGGGCTGAGGAGTCATGCGGAGCCAACGGAGGGCTCGCTTCCCCACACCGTGGGCTAAGCCACCTCTTGAAGAGCAGAGCAGAGCCACCACTACCTCTCCAAGTCGGCGTAAGGAAAGGGGGGGTGCTCCACTGTGGTGCTGCTGGCAGTGAAGGGGGCTATATCCCCTGTGCTGTGCTTCCCCACCCCCCTTTTCCTCTGGTGTAGCTGGCACCTCTCTGAGTTGGCGGGAGCACTCCCTGCTTCCCTGCTCTGCCTACCCAGTGCCCAGAGCCCCTCTCCAGCAAAGCCAAAAAGTAAAGGACTGCCACTCTCAGTGCCACATTCCGATGCTGCTGAGAACAATGAGGGCTGCCCGCTTCTTCTCTCACCAGGTCTTCCCCCCCCCCCCCCCCGCTCCGCTTCTCACTGCACGCCGTGTACCACGCACCCATCTGTTGGCACTGCTAGGTGCCTACTTGTCTCGCTTTCCCCCACTTCTTGCCACGCACTGTGCACAGTGCGCCCATCTGTCGGCAGATACAAATGGATGTAGAAGCATCTTATTTTCCCCTTCAGGACCCAGGCTAAGACCCAAATAAGACGATTGTACTGGCTTGAAGGCAAAACCAGCAAGAGACTCCAAGTCAGAAAAAAACCCCAATTTAATAGGAGAGAAAAAAAAGGTAAAATAAAATAAAACACATGCAATAGTACAAAAGATCACTGACAGAGTCAGAATACAACCTGAAATCGTGGTGGTAACAGTCCAGATGAAGTGATCTTGTTGAAGCAGTGTTCCCACAGAAAAGTCTGGTAGATCTTGTCCTCTGGGAATCCAGTGGGTAAGGCTGCCTGTGCTGTCCCAAACCCCAGATTTATCCAGGTGGGAATGTTTGGCTCCTCCCCCTGGGCAGAGCACCTCACAATGGGCTGATATCATTTTATCAGTCTTGTAATGGGTCCTCGATTGCCCATTAAACAGAGATGGCTCCCGGAGGGAGTTATCTATGAGTCATGCAGCAGGGCATTGATGGGCCATTAACAGAAGATAGTCTGAAGGGAGGGGGCAAGGGAAACACTGCCCAACCTAGTTTCAACATCTCATGTAGGTGGTGATAGAATACATACTTTGGGTACATCTTACATTGTAACCTAGCACATAATCCACCCCTTATTCTATGACCATCTACATCAGACCCAAATTAATACATTCTTACAGCTAAAAAGATAAATATACACATGCTTATACATACACATATACAGAATGAAACCTTACACCCAGTTCTCACTTAAAATTAGGTCTCCCTGTGGTACATAACAGGTTTCCCCATCTTTCTGCATTACCCACCAAGTGGAACCAGGTCCTTGAGCAAAAACAGTCCCACGGATGGGTCTACCTTTGCCTGAGGTGGGATTAATCCAAACAGTTTTTCCTAAAATGCCTTTCATATGTACCACAGGGACTTTATCTCCATGCACTGTGTGGAAGGGTTCAGACTGGGCAGGACCAGCTCGATTGATTGACCCTCGAGTGTTGACCATCCAGGTTGCCTTTGCTAAGTTCACTTCCCAGTTTTTGAAAGTCCCCCCACCAAGCGCCTTCAGGGTAGTCTTAAGTAACCCATTGCACCATTCAACTTTCCCAGCAGCTGGTGCATGATAAGGGATGTGATATATCCATTCAATGCCATGTTCTCTAGCCCAGGTGTTTATAAGGCTATTCTTGAAATGGGTCCCATTGTCTGACTTGATTCTCTCAGGGATGCCATGTCTCCACAGGACCTGCTTTTCAAGGCCTAAGATAGTATTCAGGGCAGTAGCGTGAGGCACAGGGTAGGTCTCCAACCATCCAGTGGTGGCTTCCACCATGGTCAGCATATAGCGCTTGCCTTGGCGGGTTTGGGGAAGGGTGATGTAGTCAATCTGCCAGGCTTCCCCATACCTATACTTCAACCATTGTCCACCGTACCACAGAGGCTTTACACGCTTGGCCTGTTTGATTGCAGTGCAGGTCTCACAGTTGTGGATGACATGTGAGATGTTGTCCATAGTAAGGTCCACCCCTTGGTCACGGGCCCATTGGTATGTTGCATCTCTGCCCTGATGACCAGATGCATCATGGGCCCAACGGGCTAGGAATACTTCTCCTTTGTGCTGCCAGTCTAGATCCACCTGTGATATTTTCATTTTGGCAGCTTTGTTCACCTGCTCGTTGTTGTGATGCTCTTCATTAGCCTGACTCTTGGACACATGTGCATCCACATGTCAAACCTTCATGGTCAGCTTCTCTACTCGGGTGGCGATGTCCTGCCAAATCTCAGCAGCCCAAATGGGTTTCCCTCTGCGCTGCCAGTTGGCCTTTTTCCAGCGATTCAGCCATCCCCACAGAGCATTAGCTACCATCCACGAGTCGGTGTAGAGATAGAGTCTTGGTCACTTCTCTCATTTGGCAATATCCAAAGCCAGCTGGATGGCTTTAAGTTCTGCAACCTGACTTGATCCACCTTGTCCCTCGGTAGCTTGTGCAACTCATCATGTGGGACTCCATACTGCAGCTTTCCATTTCTGGTTAGCGCCTGCAATTCGGCAGGAACCATCAGTGAAGAGGGCATATTGTCTTTCAGTCTCCGGTAGCTCATTATATGGTGGGGCTTCCTCAGCACGTGTCACTTCTTCTTCAGAAGATAATCTAAAAGTCTCACCTTCAGGCCAGTTAGTTATAATTTCCAGAGTCCCAGGGCAATTCGGGTTTCCAATATGGGCACGCTGTGTGATGAGGGCAATCCATTTGCTCCATATGGTGTCGGTGGTGTGATGCATGGAAGGAACCTTTCCCTTGAACATCCACCCCAGCACCGGTAGTCGGGGTGCCAAAAGCAGCTGCGTTTCAGTGCCAATAACTTCCAAGGCAGCTTGAACTCCTTCATAGGCGGCCAAGATTTCCTTCTCTGTGTGAGTGTAGTTGGCTTCGGATCCTCTGTAGCTTTGGCTCCAGAATCCCAGTGGTCGGCCCTGAGTCTCCCCAGGCACCTTCTGCCAAAGGCTCCAGGACAGGCCATTGTTCCCGGCTGCTGAATAGAGCATGTTCTTCACATCTGGTCCCATCCTGACTCGGCCAAGGGCTACTGCATGAGCGATCTCCTGCTTGATCTGGGCAAAGACTTGTTGCTGTTCAGGGCCCCAGTGGAAATCATTCTTCTTGCGGGTGACCAGGTAGAGAGGGCTCACAATCTGGCTGTACTCGGGAATGTGCATTCTCCAAAAGCCTATGGCACCTAGGAAAGCTTGTGTCTCCTTCTTGTTGGTAGGTGGAGACATTGCGGTGATCTTGTTGATTACTTCTGTGGGGATCTGGCGATGTCCATCTTGCCACTTGACTCCCAGAAACTGGATTTCTTGAGCTGGTCCCTTTACCTTACTTCGCTTAATGGCAAAAGCAGCTTTCAGCAGAATCTGGATAATCTTCTCTCCTTTCTCGAAGACTTCCCCTGCTGTGTTCCCCCATACAATAATGTCATCAATGTACTGTAGATGTTCAGGAGCCTCACCCTATTCCAGTGCAGTCTGGATCAGTCCATGGCAGATGGTGGGGCTGTGTTTCCACCCCTGGGGCAGTCGCTTCCAGGTGTACTGTATGCACTTCCAGGTGAAGGCAAACTGGGCCCTGCACTCTGCTGCCAAAGGAATGGAGAAGAAGGCATTGGCAATATCAATGGTCACATACCACTTTGCTGCCTTGGACTCCAGCTCGTACTGAAGCTCCAACATGTCTGGCACAGCAGCGCTTAGTGGTGGGGTGACTGCATTCAGAGCACGGTAATCCACCATCAGTCTCCATTTTCCACTGGACTTATGCACTGGCCATATAGGGCTGTTGAAAGGTGAACGAGCCTTGCTGACCACCCCTTGGCTCTCCAGTTTATGAATCATCTCATGGATAGGAATCACGGAGTCTCTGTCTGTGCGGTATTGCCGACAGTGTACTGTTGTGGCAATTGGTACCTGTTGTTCTTCAACTCTCAGTAGTCCCACAGCAGAGGAGTCATCTGAGAGACCAGGCAAGGTATTCAGTTGTCTGATGTCTTCTGTCTCTACAGCAGCTATCTCAAAAGCCCAATTGAGGGTGATTTTTGAAAAGAAAGAAAAACAAAATGAAAACAAAAACAAAAACACAGGGAACAGCCAGAGTCAAACACCTTCTTCACAGAAGTAGTGGTGAATGCTCCATTTATTGAGGGTACACAGGGTTCTTTTATACATATATCATTCTTGTGCACAAGCTGTTCACATGGCATTTTACTACTTGCTATTGGCTAGTGTTATCTGCATAAGCATTCCTTTGCAGTTACCTGTTTACACTTTGTTGAGGGAAAAAGCTGGTTCTCAGGCTCATCGTCCTTGACAATGCTAAAACAACAGAACTTTCCCAGCACTGTCAGGTCTCTCTGTGTCTGTCTCCAAAAATCCTGCTACACCCAACAATATCCTTTTGGGTCTTTGAAATATTCATTTCTGATATAGTCTATGCTGAGGATGCATGGGGCCTCTGGGCCAGTCACGATGGGGTGCTTTTGCCACCCATTCCCGGTTAAACTCACTTCAGCCTCCAATACAGTCAACTGCTGGGACCCTCTTGTTACTCCAGAAATAGGATTCTGTTCCTACATATCTTGATGGCATCAGGGTACATTTGGCACCAGTGTCAACCAAAGCCGTATATTTTTGTGGGTCAGATGTGCCAGGCCATCGGATCCACACAGTCCAATAGATCCAATTGTCCCTTTCCTCTACCTGGTTAGAGGCAGGGCCCCCCTATTCCTGGTCATGGTACACGTTGCTCTCTTCCTATAAATATGTTCCTGAGGCCCCTTCAAGAGTGTGGCGGTGCAAGAAGTATTTTGTTAGGTTTTTATAAGAAGTTTATGTTATGGTTCATTTCACTGTATCCCAGTTCTGTAACCCTTTTGTGTGTTCTGTATAATAAGGTGTTTTGTGTCAGTCTTCCCACCCCCCACCTGACTTGTAACATCCCCTCTGCCCCCCCTTGCTCTGGGGCAGCCTCTCTATCACTCCAGGGGTCCCTCCCGGATTGTGAAATCTCAGGGAGAGGGCTTCAGGTGATAGGTCCCCTGGGGGGAATTCCTTTAGATCTGGATTTTAGTGGTCCAAGGCTTGGGGGTGGGCACACCTTGTTACCCCCTGAATCCCCTGATTTGTTGTCTTGTTGTAACCTCCCTGGAACCCCTCCCCCACTTATAAGGTGGAGGAGGGAGATTCTCGCTCTCTCTCTGCTCTGGGTCTCTGTCCTCCCTGGCCTGAGGTTTGGACCAGCTGCAGACTTCCCGCAGCTGGGCCTGAATAAACATCTTTTAACCTCCAAAGCTGAGAGCCAGCCTTTTCTCTTCTGCTGCCGTTGCTGTCACGACACTATTTGGTCCAGCTGCTGCTGAGAAGCTGATTTAGCAGGTAATAGCCTGCGTGCCTATCCGAACTGGGAACATGTGTGGCTGAGCAGACCCGAGCTAGCCAGAGGTCATCTCCCGCCCGGTGCGGGGACAGAACCAGACACACAAGAGGATCAGTCATATCATCCTTCCTATACCATCTGGAGTTCTGTGCCTGAGAGACTGGACCAGCATTGACTCTAGATGAGCTCTTTGTGGCAGGTGTCTCTCTCTTCAGTTCATGTACCGGGGCTGCTAAGGAGGAAGTGGGTTTTCCATCCCACGTCCTCATGTCTTCTCCATGCTCCCAAAGAAAAGACCAGAGATTACCCCGTGGAGTGTATCCTCTCTCCCTGGCTGGCGGATGCCTGCTCCTAATGGCAGAGACTCTTGTTGGTTCTGGTGAGATGTGGTAAATTTCTTCCTTAAGTTCCTTTTTCAGTTTCTGATGGCCCTCTCCAATCAAACTCCGCACTTGCTCAGCCAGCCTTGTTTCCATGGATGTGACACGGGTACGAAATGGGGCAGTGACAGTATCCTCGTAAATTCTTAGTTTATTGACTAAGACGCCCACTTTGTCCTCACCTTCCCTCCACTGCAGCGTTGCCAGGTAATGGGAGTACATCTCTGGTCCAAGCCGTGCGAATCTCAACCACATCTGCGATGTGCACTGGACATCATCTGGGCTTTTAGGAAATCTCTCATCTGAGAAAATTATCTCCTGCACAGCCAATTCCCTCAGGCATCGGATACCTTGTTCCATTGTGCTCCATTTTCCTTGGTGCACCTGGAGGTCTTTTTTACAAAGGTATCTGTCCCTCACACTTGTTAGCAGTCATAGCCAGAGGCTGAGAGTTTCTTGGGTTCTCCCGATCCCCTGGTCAATGACCACATCCCGAGACAGCAATCCCAGTTGCCTGGCCTCACTTCCATCCAGAATGGTTTCATTGGCTGCAGCGTCCCAGATGCGGAGCAGCCAGGTCAGGATGGACTCGTTTGTCTGGCAGGTAAATTCCCTCCGCAGGTCACACAGTTCACCCAGGGTTAGAGAGCAGGTGATGATCGCTGGCTCTGTCTCTTCTGCTGGGTATGAAGGTCCTGCCACATCCTCATCAGTCAGTGTGCGGACTGATTTGCTCTTTGATTTCTTCTTCTGAACAGGGGCAACTGCTACTGGTTTAGGTTGTTCTGTTTCAGTGACAGTTTGTGTGGAGATGCTGATGGCACCTTTGGTTTCTTTCTCCTCTATGACAACTTGTGTAGACACTGACACTGTTGCTTTGGTTTTGGTTCCTTTCTCCTCTGTGACAGTCTGCGTAGATGCAGTTCCTGTTTCCTCTGTGACAGTTTGTGTAGACACAGATGCCGTTGTTTTGCATTTGTTTATTTTTCCCTCTTCCTCAAGAAGATGCTGCACTACCCCATGTAGTATTTGATTTTTAAGAATGGTGCAGGCCGTGCAGAGAAGACAAAGCAGAACTAACAACAATATTATGTTGTCCTTGGCACCTAGAGACAACTCAATACTTTTGAATACTGCTGTGCCAGGCCTTAAAGGCTGGAAAAAATTATTCTTTACCCCTCCCCACAGGGACTGGGTGTGATTGTTGAGACCCCAGATGTAGCATTCTGGACCAGGACAAGCAAACAAAATAGAGTATATCTTCCGAATGATGCTCATTTCCTCAGAGGTTATCATAAAATAAACATAATAGACCAATAAAGCAATTTTGGTACCATACCCTGGTCTACACATGAGCATTAAGACTGGCAAATACTGCCCCATGTGCGGGAAAATGTAGAGAGCTAGGTATAAGATATATGAAAGCATGTTGAGCATCATAGTGGACAGCTGGTTTTTTTGGTTGTTTTTTTTTTCTCACTACAAAATTGTAATTCTGACTTTTCTCAGTACCTCCTGCCCCACATTGCGCAACAAGATATATGTGCTGGCTTGAAGGCAAAACCAGCGAGAGACTCCAAGTCAGAAAAAAACAATTTAATAGGAGAGAAAAAAACAAGGTAAAATAAAATAAAACACATGCAATGATACAAAAGATCACTGACAGAGTCAGAGTACAACCTGAAATCGTGGTGGTAACAGTCCAGATGAAGTGATCTTGTTGAGGCAGTGTTCCCACAGAAAGGTCTGGTAGATCTTGTCCTCTGGGAATCCAGTGGGTAAGGCTGCCTGTGCTGTCCCAAAACCCAGATTTATCCAGGTGGGAATGTTTGGCTCCTCCCCCTGGGCAGAGCATCTCACAATGGGCTGATATAATTTTATCAGTCTTGTAATGGGTCCTTGATTGCCCATTAAACAGAGATAGCTCCCGGAGGGAATTATCTATGAGTCATGCAGCGGGGCATTGATGGGCCATTAACAGAAGATAGTCTGGAGCCAGGGGGCAAGGGAAACACTGCCCAACCTAGTTTCAACATCTCATGTAGATGGTGATAGAATGCATACTTTGGGCACATCTTACATTGTAACCTAGGACAGTCACAAATCAGGCTTAGCCCAATTGCTTGAACTGAGGGTTGTTGCCATGGCATTCCAACAATTTCTTCAAGTACCCCTTAATTTGGTCATTGAGTCTGCTTACACAGCAGACATAATCAAATGTTTGGATTGTTCACTTCTGAAAGAGGTCAATAATGCAACTGTGTTTCAATTATTGAAAACTTTGTGGTGTGCAATTCAAGTCTAAAATTATCTATATTGCATCCTGCACATTTGGAGTCACTCCAATTTACCAGCTTTTATAATAGAAGGTAATGCTAGGGCTGACAAGTTAGCTAATCCTACATGGGTAGCACCTCAGCCTGACAAAATTGTGCAAGTCAAAGTGTTGCATTGTAGCAGCTCTCTCTCTCTCCCTCGGAGCCTGTGCTCTGTTTTGGCTAGCTTGAGAGAGAAACCACTTCAGAAGGAATCTTCCTTCCAGGGCCTTAAAGCTACCCAGAGGCTGCAAACCTTCGCATTTAGAGACCAGGCATCCATCGATGGCAAAAGGAAAGAGTCTGCTTGCTCTTTGTCTGGGGGGGATCATGGCTTTATTAGGGGTCCTGCCCCCACCAAGTCCGGAGGTCTGTCTGGTCTGCTGTCACCGAGACACACAAAGCAGTCACACGCAGACAAGAGATTTTCACAAGGCAGAGGTCCTTCCGATCCAGCTCACAGCTGAGAGAGCGGAGAGAAGAAGACCCCTTTGTTTATTTCTTACTTTTTATACATTTGTGGGTCTAGCAGAAGATTGGCTTTTGGGGGTTTCCACCCCTCAGCCTCAGTGGCCAGACCAATTGCCAGTTACAATTGTTTTCAGGTTAGAAATATGCAAACAAAGGACAGAGAATGAAAAACAAAGGATTTGTTTGTGTTACATCTGTGGGAAAAGGTAGAAAACTGCTCTAATATTCTACAGTAACTAAAAGATCTGACTCCATTTATGAAGTTCAAAAAGGCTAATAAAAAACTCAGAAAAAACAGGGTAACAGTCTGCGTCCCCTTCTTGGTCCCGGAGCAAGAGAGAGCTCCCCCCCTCCTCCTCCCAGGGCTTTTTCCCAAGGGAAAGGGCCTAGAGGCAGGGACAAGCCACTACCCAATCAGGGATAAGGTGGGAGTGGAACAGAGTTGGGTTACATTCCAGTGTGGGAGGATGGGCGGGGCGGAGGAGCAGGGACAAACCACATGATACATTTTCCAAGGGAACAGAAGAAACATTACAAAACCCAATATAAAAGTGAAATACAATATAAACCAAATTAACGCACTACAACATCTCCCTCTTTCTTATTAAATTGAGAAGGAGGAAGGTTCAATCCGTGGGAGATGCTCAGAGTTCGGACCTTGAGTACCTTTAAAGCTGAAAAAGAAAAAGAAAAAATGACATCTAGTGTAAATAAACTGTCCAGAAAAGCACTGTTAAGGGAAAAGGATAATTAGAAGGAGAGGATTCGGTGCTTTCTCCTCCTCCAGGCAGCGCTGGCCACTTGTGAGGCCTCTGCAAGTGTCTTTGCACTTTTAGGGATGAAAGGTTTCCCCCACTCGGCTAGCACCCACTTGAGACCTGAGGAAGTGGACACATAGGCATACCCACGACCCCAGGTGATCAGATCATGAGGACTTTTTGATTCTCTGGTTGCTGGATCCTTTACTATCACATACGGTGACTTGCTGAAAGGCAGAACTGGTTAAAGCAGGATTGGTTAATTTAACATTTGCATTTTCTAGTTTTTTCTCCCCCCTCCTCAGACTTGCCCCATTTATGTCGGCATGCTGGGCAAGCCGGTGCTAACCTTTTAGTTTTTTGAAAGATTTTTTTTGGGTTTCTGAGACTCCCACCCCCATAGTCCCAAAAGTCCAGAAATTGCCTCTTTAAAGGGCATTGAGATGCCCAATGTCCAGCATGATCACACAGGAGACACATTGTTCTTCTCTTGGGCGGTGGTCGTGGCACAGACACAGGAGGCACGGTGTCTGCAGCAGCGGCTCTTTGCGGTGGCTTGAATGCATCTCTGGAACTGTGGCTTTGGTGAGCTGCCATGAAGAGAACCCTCCTGGCACACACCTGGAGCATGTCATCTAAGGTTGGAGCCGGTTCTATAGACAGGCTGAGGATAGCTGCCTTGCACTGTTTGTTTGCATTGGTCAGCACCATTTCCTCCAGGACCTGTTCCTGGGCTCCTTCTTTCTTAACCTGTAACTCGATAGCTTGGGTTAATCACTCCACAAATGTTGCAAAAGGTTCTGATGGAAGCAAAGGAATTTCCTGAGCCTGCTTGAGGACTGAGACCCATTCACGATCACCACATAGATGTTCTAATCGAATTGGCAAATTATTATTATAGACAGCCGTTTCAGGATTTTGCCAAAGCTCTGGAAGTAAATGTCTTAATCATTTTTTCCATGTAGAGACCGAAAGCGTGAACTGTGTGGACAAAAGGAGGGAAGAAAAAAGCTGCCGGAAGTCAAAGGGAACAATAAGATTCCCTGCTAAATTTGGTTTTAAAAGGCTGCGAAAGTATTCACTTTCGTGTCCAAATTTGGCCTGAGCTTTGCATAAATCCTGAATCACTTGTTGGGGGACGGGGTCCCAATCACCATGGACAACACCCCCCCCCCATTTTGACTGTCAATATGTGACAGGGGTAGCAGAAAAGTTGGGATTGATTCCTGCTTCCGGGTTCTTGGCTCCCCCCCCTTTCCCCTGCAGAGCATGGGAACTGGGACTGTGGGTGGGGAAACTGTGGGAACCAGAGGCAGGGAGGGGCTGGAGGCTTGAGTCACATGGGGAGGAGTCGGAGGGTGGAAGTTTGAGGGTAGGGGGTAGAGGTGGAGGAGAGGGTGGTGCTGGGGCCAGCGCTGAAGGGAAGGAGGGGTCTGGGGAGAGGAATGGGTTACCAAAGGGATTGTGGGAAGGAGGGATAGACACAGAAAAAGGTTCCTCGTGGCTCAAGAGCACATGGCTTCGGCCATTTTGGGGAACAAAGGAGTCTCTGCCATCTTGTGACCCCCCTTCTGAACTAAGACTAGTTTGTGAATCACTAAGATGGGGGTTTTGAGCACTCAAACTGTCTGCAAAAGTACAAACTGGGGAAGAAGGGAGGTTTGGGGAAAGTTTAGGGGTTTCTCGAGGAATCTGGCCAGAATTAGTCAAGCAGGGGGACTTAAGAATTTGGGGAAAGCCAGGGGAGCTGCAGCTTCCCTGCCCTATCTGGTGGGCTGCTTTCCTCAGAATATCTGAGCTTGGGGAAGGGATTTTGAGGTTGAGAGAGGGAGAAACTGAGGGAACTGGGGGAAATCCACAAAGAACTGGCTTTTTTTTCCTTTTCATTTTGTTTTTGCAACGCAAACCAAATCTGCAAGCTCCAAAGAGCAAAATTTGCAGTTTCTTTACCATTAGGGGAGCCTGATTCAGACAATTTCTTTGTAACAGCATCCCAAAATTCCAGGACGCTTATCTGCTCTAATGATACATGTGGAAACTGAGAAAACAAACACTGAATTAATTTTTTCACCTGTTTCTTTGAACAATGGGTCCCCCCATCATCCAAGGCACTTAAAATTTGGTAATAGACTCTTTTTTGAGATACAGACAGCCTACGACCCATTTTTGGCTCAGATTTTAAGTTTCTGTGTCCCCTTTAACTGTGACTGAGAAACCAAAAGGAAAAAAAACCCTGCCAGAGAGAGAAAAGAAAAGAAAAAAAAAAAAAAACGGAGGAGAAACTGTTACCTTTTTCACCCCCTGGGCTGCTCAGCTGAAACCGAATTTGCTATTAAAACACCCTGAAGGTTTGCTCTGAAAGCAAAAACCTTCCCCCAAAGTAAAAAACCTTCCCTGAGGAGCAGCGCCTCTGAAGGATTTTTCCTAAGATCCTGAATTGGTAATATTCACCAAACATCCAGCGTGCAGACAAATCTTTCCTTTCTTTCCCAATCACTCCTTTTGCCTGCAACTGACCCTTTTGGTGCAGAAAGGGCTTCCGGTCTCGGTTCCCAGGGTCGGCTGTCCATGAGCATGTGGTCACCTTCTCTGGGAGCAGCCTGCCATTTGGGGGGCTTCTTTGTAGCACTCCAATGGGTATTTTTGAGTCCAAAGGAAAAAACTACAGCCCTGGTCTGTGGAGTCCTGTGTTTTGGAGACTCCACAGTGAACGCCAAGCCTGATGGGTCTGTCTCTGCGTGGATGGGCCATGTTTTGGGATTCACGTGCTTGCGTGAGGTTCCTCGGCTACGTGCTCCACATGTGGTTCTTCAAGCCTTCTGGGAACCCTTTGTGGCTTTGAGCTGCACACTTGGGCACCAGCTGTATCAGCTCTCTCTCTCCTTCGGAGCTTGTGCTCCGTTTTGGCTAGCTTGAGAGATAAACCACTTCAGAAGGAATCTTCTTTCCAGGTCCTTAATGCTACCCAGAGGCAAACCTTCTCGTTTAGAGAGAGCAGGCATCCGTCAATGGCAGAAGGAAAGAGTCTGCTCTTTGTCCATGGGGGATCAGGGCTTTATTTTGGGGTCCTGCCCCTGCAGAGTCCAGAGCCCAGTCCAGTCCCCATTCCCGTCCCCGTCCCGGTGCCAGAGAGAGCTCCTCCCCCTCCTCCCTGGGCTTTTACCCAGGGGGCCGGGCCTAGAGGCAGGGACAAGCCACTACCCAATCAGGGACAAGGTGGGAGTGGAACAGAGTTGGGTTACATTCCAGTGTGAGAGGATGGGCGGGGCGGAGGAGCAGGGACAAACCACATGATACATTTTCCAAGGGAACAGAAGAAACATTACAAAACCCAATATAAAAATGAAATACAATATAAACCAAATTAACGCACTACAACATTGCATGATTCTCCATCAAAGTACACATACTCTGCAGAAGCAGTTTCAGTTAACACCAGTTGAGGCTCGTGACATTGTCAATTCTTGTGCTGACTGTCATGGGCTTGCTGCACCTTTACCAATTGGGGTAAACCCCAGAGGCCTGAAAGCCCTGCAGCATTGGCAGACAGATGTCACTCATATTACTGAATTTGGTTGACTTAAGTATGTGCACGTGTTCTATTGAAATTTTCTCCTCTGCCATGTGGGCATCTGCTCATATTGGAGAAAAGGGGTTGTAATGTTATTGCCCATTGGGAGATGGTTTTTGCAATCTTAGGTATGCCTTCTTCTGTGAAACTGATAATGGTCTTGCCTACGTCTCGCAGAAGACACGGCAGTTTCTATATGTATGGGGAATGCCGCATGAATTTGGCATTCCGCATTCTCCAACTGGTTAAGCCATTGTTGAATGCACTCGTGGCATCCTAAAGCGTGTTCTGTTTAAACTAAGAAGGGAGAATGCCTGGAGAAACGCAGCATACTCAATTGGAAAAGGTTCTATATTCAATTGATCACCTTGCAGTGCCACAAAAATGCAATCTTGTCATTCTAAATTACTTCCTTTTTGTTGCAGTCATCAAGCAAGATGCACCTGCCTCGAGTGAAAGTCTGGGTAAAGGATCTAACCACTATAAGTGGGAGGGCCTGTGTGAGCTTATCGCTTGGGGTTGCCGGTATGCCTCCATTTCCACAGATTCTGGGGCACGGTAGATACCCCCAAAGTGTGTTTGCCCTGACCTGCGACACCAAAAGCAGAATGTGGCCATCAGGCAACATTTGAATGATGATCAAGATGCCGATCATCATTCAGATGATTTTTCTATAAGTAGAGAATGAGCATTCTGTCCTTTTTGTTTCTAGAGTAGTGGATATTGACAAGTTAGACTGACATTTTTTGAGAAGACAGACGATGTTTTGTTTACTGTATTAGAATTAATAACTGACTCCTCGCAAAGATGAACAGTAAGACCTAATGTTCGTGCATGGATGTGATTGTGAAGAATTCGATAGCATGTGCCAGAGAATCTCCCTGACCATTCTAAGTCAGTATCCGACTGAGGTTCTGTCTAGTAACCATCAATTACTAAAGGGACCTCTTGTGACATGTTTGTTCTTCTTGCAAGGGCCCTGCAGGAAATTACAAACACTGCCTTCCGCCTTAAAAACAAAAAGGGTGAGATGTGGGAACTGACAGTGGTCAGAAATTAGATTTTAGTCTCCAGGCAGTAGCTTGAAGCCTGTGGGAAAAGCCAAGTACATAACTCTCCCACTTGGGCCTGGGAAATCATAAGGAAGAACCCAAAACAATCCTTGTAGATATCTTCTTCCTGACACCTGGTGTTTTTCCAAGTTTTTTACTGGTACTAAGAGGCATTGGTCTGAAACAACCAATAATACCCATTGTACTGAAATACTGTATAAAAGAACTTGTCTTTCAATAAACCTTTGCTATAATGCCCTCCGAAGGAACTGGAGTTCTATGTATTGTTATTTGAGCCATCCCAAATGGTAACAATACATGGGGAGCTCTGTCACCCCATGACCGGGTGGGGACATCGTTGCTAGGTGGTACTCAAGAAGCTGCTGGTGTTGTTCTTGGTTTCCTCTGGGTTTTATTTTCCTAACCATCTTCCAGATGCTGCAGAATCCCCAGATGCAGCCACAACAAAGTTCTTGCATTTTAACTTTAAAAAACATAATTGGGTAACTGAGATTAATTAGTAAAGAGTGCAATAAATCATGTCTCCACCTGGCCTGGAAATGGGGGAGGGCCAGGGGATGTGTTTCTTCCCCCATTAATGAACAGCACTGAGCCATCGGCACAAAACACTCCCAGAGTCAGCAAATCTGCTCCAGCCCTCGCAGGGCTCTGTGCTCCCACCTGGGTACCCAGGGACACAAACCCCTGGGCAGGAGGGGACTTGGGAACCTCCAAGGTTTGCCCCAGAGACAAACTGAAATAGAAATGGCACTGGGTAAGAGTTGGAGACACTCATGTGTCCTGGCAGGAATTTTTGCCTGCATGGTGCTGCTCCTCTGTTCTCACCTGTCCAGAACCACAGCTGTACCCGAGCCTTGGGAGCTGTCTGAGGCAGGAAACAGGAATAACTGAGCTGGAGCTGTTAATGTTCCCAGTTTTGCTCCTTTATCCATCCAGCCAGGGTTGTCACCCTCAGTGCCAAGATCCCCAGCAGCCGGACCTGGTGGCAGTGATGGCCGTGGGGCTGGGGGCAGTGGAGCACCAGGAATGTCAGTTTCCCTCACTCTCCATGTTGTGTTCCCAGGAGTTGGCTGGGATCTCAGCAGCCTCCTTCCCACGCCAAGGCTCCCCCTCTGCAGGGCAAAGGAAAGGATATTTTTTGTTCTTTCCACAGCAGCTTTCAAAAGGAGATGTGGGATGGATTAGGACCCTCTGTGGCAGGATTAGGAGGGAATCCCATGGAGAAGGAAACCAGTGACATCATAGAAGAGAATCATGGACTCACTAAGATTGGAAAGGACCTTTAAGATAATTAAGTCCAATCGTCAACTAAACCCCACCAGGTTCACCACTAAATCGTGTCCTCCAGTGCCACATCCACACATTTTTTGAACACTTCCAGGGATTGTACCTCCCCCACTCCCCTGGACAGCCTGCTCAGTGCTTTGCAGCACTTTTTGTGAAGAAATTCTTCCTAACATCCAATCTAAACCTCCCTTGGTGCAGCTTGAGGCTATTTCACTGTTATTTTCTCCCAGATACATCTTTTACACACAGAGCACCCTTGAGAGAGCGGAGGAAGGCAACAGCCAGAGCAGGGACTTGACAGGACGAGGCAAGGGACAGAGCTGTGAGCCCCTTGTGCTCCATCCAGAGGAAGGGCTGGGAACAAGGATTCAGCATGAGGGGAGGTGTCTTGCACAGGTCACTGATACTGCAGGACATCCACTGCCCTTCTCGAAAGAGACATTCCCAGCCCAGGCACCCCTCAGGCCCATGCTCTGGCATAGATTCCTCCCAGCTTGCAGCTTTATCAGCTGTTCCAAGGCAAGATGCTTATGTGCCAGAGCCTCTTCAAGCTGATAGTTGCTCTTATCTCTGCTGCTCTCCAAGGCTTCGAGGCTGAGGGGTTGTGGCATAGTCACAGAAAAAATTCAACTTTGGGAGACTAAACCTGGGAGTGATGTCTGGATTTTTATCACTCATTGTTCCTTGTTCCACAGCCTGTGAGGGACTTTTGGCCATGGCTGTGTTAAAGGGGCATGGAAGCAAAGCCTTTTCCAGTAGCCCTTTGCCCAGGACAGACACAGCCATGGCAAAGAAGTGTCCCATAGGCACACAAAGGCCATAAGGAGGTTGGCACAGGAAGGCCAGTCAGACAGGACTAAAAAACTGCCCTGAAAGCTTCAGGTTTGGCTGATGGTCATCTAAAAGCCCCTTCATCCACCTTTGCAAATAAATTTTTGGGTTTTGTGTGCTTTGACCTTGGCCAAAGCTCTTCAGACTCTGGCTCAGTCTCCTGACCTTCTTCGCCCTCCTGGGAACAGTGCCTCTGCCCACAGGCTGTTTACGAAAGCTGCAAGGAAAACATAAACATAACTGAGAAAAAGAAATTGAAACTTTTAAGAGCTGATGAGAGAGTTCTCTCCTTGACCTGCCCTTTGTAGCCAGGAAATAAACACCTTTATGGCTGCTGTAATTAAGACGTAAATACAACGAAGACAAAATTTCTGTCATTAAAAGTATCCTCAAAGATCTCATGCCTCCACCTGCTTTCCTCCAGTGCCTCTTTCCTAGACTTCATCCACACAGCAACACCTTTCCAGACACAAGCGTCACCTCTAACCTCAGCTAAGTTGAAATTTTCCCAGTTAAATCTACCTCATACTGCAGTGCTGCCCTGAAGCTGTTGCCCTGTTGGGCACTGTCCCCATTAACCAATGTGACCTGGCCACCTGCGTGGCCCCATCACTCCCTGCATCCATTATGTCCTGAGACATTGGTTGCCCAAAGATGTTGTGGACTCCCCATTCCTGGAAACGTTCAAGGCTGGGTTGGACAGGGGTTGGAACACCCTGGGATAGTGGAAGGTGTCCCTGTTCATGGCAAGGGGTGGAACAAGATGGTTTTTCCAACTGACTTGGTTTGAAAAAGACAGGTGTCTGCTAAGGAGAGGCAGGCCTCTCTAGGAAATGAGGAATTCAAATCCTTCCCTCCGTATTATTATAATTTGGAAGATTAAAAAAAAAAAAACAAAACTTTTCGGTCAGAGCTATGGGGAAGGAATAACAGTCCTTTACTAGTAAATATAACAGGACAGACAAACAACAACAGCACTTATAACAGTAAAACAGAACTAAGAACCCCGAGGGCAAACAGTGGAAACTCCGGCGCTGATGGCTGGAAGCTGGAAGCGGTGGATTGTCCTCGGCCAGCAGGGGCGTGCCCTGGGAGGCAAAGTGGGCAGTGCCGGAGAAGCCGCAGCGGCTGGACTCGGGCTGACCTAGAATCCAGCAGGGCAACGAAGACAACTCCGAATTCCTGGGCGCTCCAAAAGATGATAGAATTCCCAGGACCAGACTCCTCCGTTAGCCGTGGACTCCAGGCAGCTACTCTGTAGCCCGACTGTCCTCCCCGGGAAAACCGAGAGCAGTGAGTCCTCCACCCTCTGCTCCCGGGAGCCTCCTCCCTCCCCCAAAACCAAGTGATCAACTTCCTTTGTCAGGTTAAGCACCCCTTAACTATCACTACTTAAAGTCTCCTCGCCACCTAAGGGGGGGGGGGGGAAATTCTACAGGAAAACGTAACCCTCAACGTTATCTACCCCGAATTTTTTCCCATACCAACATATTATATTGAATTTAAACCTTTAAATAATATACATATATATACATGTGAATATAAATACAGATACAGTCACAGTGTTCACCTAAAAACAAGGTCCCCTTGAGGTATGCAGCGGGTCTCTCCATCCTTTTGCATCACCCACCATGTGCAGCCAGGTCCCTGAGCAAAAACAACCCCATGAGCGGGATTGTCTTTGCTGGAGGCAGAATTAATCCAAACAGTTTTCCCCAGCATTCCTCTCATGTGTACCACTGGAACCTTATCTCCATCTCTTGTTCCCTGGGGCTCAGACTGGGCAGGGCCTGCTCGGCTGGTAGAACCTCGAGTGTTCACTAACCAGGTGGCCTTTGCTAAATTAATCTCCCAGTTCTTAAAAGTCCTCCCATCCAGTGCCTTCAAAGTGGTTTTAAGCAGGCCATTGCATCGTTCAACTTTCCCGGCTGCTGGTGCATGATAAGGAATATGGTACACCCACTCAATGCCATGTTCTCTAGCCCAGGTGTTTATAAGGCTGTTCTTGAAATGAGTCCTGTTGTCAGACTCAATCCTCTCAGAGGTGCCATGTCTCCCCAGGACCTGCTTTTCAAGGCCTAAGATAGTATTCCGGGCAGTAGTGTGAGGCACAGGGTAGGTCTCCAACCATCCAGTGGTGGTTTCCACCATGGTCAGCACATAGCGCTTGCCTTGGCGAGTTTGGGGAAGGGTGATGCAGTCAATCTGCCAGGCTTCCCCGTACTTATACTTGGACCATTGCCCGCCATACCATAGGGGCTTCACCCGCTTGGCCTGTTTGATGGTAGCACATGTCTCACAGTCATGGATAACCTGAGAAATACTGTCCATGGTAAGATCCACCCCTCGGTCTCGTGCCCACTTATAGGTGGCATCTCTGCCCTGGTGACCTGAGGCATCATGGGCCCATCGAGCTAGGAACAACTCTCCCTTGTGTTGCCAATCTAAGTCTATCTTTGACACCTCTATCTTTGCAGCTTGATCTACCTGCTCGTTGTTTCGGTGCTCCTCATTAGCCCGACTCTTGGGGACATGGGCATCTACATGACAGACTTTGACAGGTAGCTTCTCTACCCAAGTGGCAATGTCCTCCCACTCATCTGCAGCCCAGATTGGCTTTCCCCTATGCTGCCAATTGGCTTTTTTCCACCTGTCCAGCCAACCCCACAGAGCATTGGCCACCATCCACGAATCAGTGTAGAGGTAGAGCTTTGGCCACTTCTCTCTTTCAGCAATGTCCAGGGCCAGTTGAACAGCTTTGAGTTCAGCAAGTTGGCTTGACCCACGTTCTCCTTCAGTGGCTTGTGCAACTTGTCATGTGGGGTCCATACGGCTGTTTTCCACTTCCGGTTCATCCCTACGATGCGGCAGGAACCGTCAGTGAAAAGAGCATAGCGTGTTTCTTCTGCTGGCAGTTGGTTGTATGGTGGACCTTCTTCAGCACGTGTCACTTGTTCCTGCTCCTCTTCATCTGTGAGACTAAAGTTTTCACCTTCCAGCCAGTTTGAAACTATCTCCAAAATCCCAGGGCAATTTGGGTTTCCAATGCGGGCGCGCTGAGTGATGAGGGCAATCCATTTGCTCCACGTGGCATTGGTGGCATGATGAGTCGAGGGAACCTTTCCTTTAAACATCCACCCCAGCACCGGTAGTCGAGGTGCCAACAGGAGTTGTGCTTCTGTGCCAATCACCTCTGAGGCAGCTTGAACTCCTTCATAGGCGGCCAAGATTTCCTTCTCTGTTGGAGTGTAGTTGGCTTCAGACCCTCTGTAACTTCGGCTCCAGAATCCCAGCGGTCGGCCCCGAGTCTCCCCAGGCACCTTCTGCCAAAGGCTCCAGGACAGGCCATTTTTCCTGGCTGCTGAGTACAGCACATTCTTCACATCTGGTCCCATCCTGACTCGGCCAAGGGCTACTGCATGAGCGATCTCCTGCTTGATCTGGGCAAAGGCTTGTTGCTGTTCAGGGCCCCAGTGGAAATCATTCTTCTTGTGGGTGACCAGGTAGAGAGGGCTCACAATCTGGCTGTACACAGGGAATGTGCATTCTCTAAAAACCTATGGCGCCTAGGAAAGCTTGTGTTTCTTTCTTGCTGGTCGGTGGAGACATTGCTGTGATCTTATTGATGACCTCAGTGGGAATCTGCCGCCGTCCATCTTGCCACTTTACTCCCAGGAACTGGATCTCTCGGGCAGGTCCCTTGACCTTGCTCTGCTTGATGGCAAAACCAGCTTTCAGGAGAATTTGCATGATCTTCTCTCCTTTCTAAAACACTTCCATTGCTGTGTTCCCCCACACAATGATGTCATCGATATACTGTAGGTGCTCCGGAGCTTCACCCTTTTCCAGTGCAGCCTGGATCAGTCCATGGCAGATGGTGGGGCTGTGTTTCCACCCCTGGGGCAGTCGGTTCCAGGTGTACTGAACGCCTCTCCAGGTGAAGGCAAACTGAGGTCTGCATTCTGCAGCTAGAGGAATGGAGGAAGATGAATTATCAATGTCAATAGTGCCATACCATTTTGCTGCCTTGGACTCCAGCTTGTACTGGAGTTCCAGCATGTCTGGCACAGCAGCACTCAATGGTGGAGTCACTTCGTTCAAAGCACGGTAGTCCACAGTCAATCTCCATTCTCCATCAGACTTGCACACAGGCCAGATGGGGCTGTTGAAGGGTGAGTGGGTTTTGCTGACTACCCCTTGAGTCTCTAGCTCACGGATCATCTTGTGGATGGGGACCACGGCATCTCGATTTGTCCGATACTTTCGGCAGTGCACCGTCGAGGTGGCAACTGGAACTCGTTGCTCTTCTACCTTTACGAGTCCTACTGCAGATGGGTTCTCCCACAGTCCAGGCAAGGTATTCAATTTCTTAATGCCCTCTGCCTCCACAGCTGCTATTCCAAAAGCCCACCTGAGTCCTTTAGAGTCCTTGTAATAACCATTCCAGAGGAAGTCTATGCCCAAAATACACGGGGCCCCTGAGCCAGTCACATTTGGATGTTTCTGCCACTCCTTCCCGGTCAGGCTCACCTCGGCTTCCAACAGAGTCAATTCCTGTGATCCCCCCGTCACCCCGGCAATGGAAATAGGTTCTGTCCCCACATATTCCGATGGTATCAGTGTACACTGCGAACCAGTATCAACTAAAGCTTCATATTTCTGTGGCTCTGATGTGCCAGGCCATCGGATCCACACCATCCAATAGACCCGGTTTTCCCGTGCCTCTCCCTGGCTAGAGGCAGGACCCCTCTAGCACCGGTCATTATTCCTTTCCTGGGCATACATGGTAGAGGTTCCTTCACAGGGATCTGACATATCCCCACTTCTATAATACCTGGCAGCTTGGTCATGCGATGTTGAGGCTACCTTCATCTTAGTGGAACCCCCTCGGTTAGTGTTTCTCTCCTTGAGCTCATGCACCCGTGCTGCCAGGGCAGAAGTGGGTTTCCCATGCCACCTTCCCATGTCTTCCCCATGGTCACTCAGAAAGAACCACAGGTCAGCTCGTGGGGTGTACCCTCTCTCTCTAGCTGGGGGCCGTTGAGCTCTGACTCTGGGGCCTGTAACTCGCATCGGTGCCACATGGGAACTGTTCCTCCTCATCTCCTCCCTCACCTCCCTTATCTCCTCTGTCACCTCCTCCATCTTCTCCCTGAGTTCCTTAGCCACAGCAGAGACCTGAGCCTGCATTGGGCCACTGATCATACTCTCATAATTTCTGAGCTTGTTGGCTACAGAACCTACTGTCTCTCAGTTGTTATCAGGATTAATTGTTGCAATGAATGTGGCATATTGAGATGGTCCTAGAGTTGCCAGATTCCATAACATTTGCCCTGTGCATCTAACCTTGTCAGGGTCATTATCATGCTGTCCACCCCTCCCAAAGAGTACCTCCAATACTGCCACTTCTCTCAGCTGTTGGATCCCTTCCTCAAGGGTCTTCCAGCGCATTCTATGATGGTGCTCCTGCATTCTGTCTCTGTGGACAAACCTCTCCCTTACACTCATTAAAAGCCGCTCCCAAAGGGAAAGGGGCCCTGGCTCCCTTACGAATACCTGATTCACACCTGAGTCCTGGGTCAAGGGTCCCAAATTCCTTGCCTCTACTACTATCTAGTTGCATGCCTCTACCTATAAGGTCCCAGACCCGAACTAACCAGGCTGTATAAGCCTCATGCCCTCGTCGTGCAAGATCTTTTTGCAGATTACGGAGACTTTCATATGTCAGGGACTCAGTGATGATCTCAACCTCTGACTCCCCTGCGGGTTGTGAGGGCCCTCCTTTCTTATCCTTGTTGCCTGGGTGCTCTGATTTCACCTTATACTTCTTTGTTTCCACAGGGGTCACTGCTGCTGGCTGTGGCTGCCCCTGTGGTTCAGCTGGAACCTGGACGGTTGTAACGCCTGTGGGTTCCACTGCTGCACCATCAGACTCTCCTTTGTCGGGGCAGGGGGAGGGTTTCCCAGCAGCTGGGGCTAATGAGGCTACTACAGGGGAAAGGTACTCCTTCAGCATCTGGCCCATCTCACCTATCTCCTTCACCAAATCTGGGTGGTTTATTCCTGGGGCAGGCTGTGGGGCAGTTTCAGGCTGTGGGGCAGTGTCAGGCTGTGGGACGGGCTCAGGCTGTGGGGCAGTATCCTTATTCTCTAGGGGAGGTATCAGGGTGGTTATCCAGGTCAGTCTCCCCTTATCTCTAAATGCTAAACAGAACAGGCATACCAGCAACACCAGCTACTGTATGATGTCATTAACATTCAGAGATTTGAACCCTTCAAAGACTCGTGGGGTAGGCCCAAAGAGCTGGGTGAAGGGTTGTGAAAAAATTTCCCCTGGTGTCATTTCTTCACAGTAGGTACCGTTGTTAAAGTAACCCCAGAAACACACAGTTAGTGTATGATAGCCCTGAATCCATGTGCCTGCCTTTCAGAGGAAATTAAAAATCCACAATTTCCTCACTTCGTTACCCCATATAGTAAAATGGATGACAGCCACAGTAACCTTAGTTACAGGGCCCATGTTTAGAAAAGGGCCTGCAAATGGGAGGAATATGGCCACACCCACATGCCACCTGAACCAGCTCAAGCCAGACCACATGATAGACAGTACACAACAATGTAGGCACTTAGGAACTGTTATTCCTTTTCTCTCAATGCCCACAGTGGGGCCAAACCATGGCTAATTCCATGTTTTCTTGAGTGGCTGGAGACCCTTGGGCATAGTGGTTCTTGGAGAGCACCATCTTGTTGTGTCTATTGTATTTCTAAGCTTGTTAGCTGAATAACCACACTCGCAAGCTGACAGCCTGACTGCCTCGCTGAGGGACTTCAATGGGAGCCTGGAATAATGCAATGGCACAGTCAAAGGGTTTAATGGATAATTAATTGTTCCAGCATGTGAAGTTTCTGTACAAAGATCCTGGTGAATCCGAGTTTCCAACTTCCACCCCCTTTACAATAGAACTAAGTAGCAACACGGAAATCATGGAATGGATTGAAAGATTTTTGAAAAGAGAAGGACCAGAAATGAGGCACATTTGGAGTGGGGTGCCCTGTCACTGCAGCTCTGTATCTATGTGCCATGGGTTAGTAGAGTTTAGTTTTTTATTTATGGAAGATTGCAGACTAATTCTTCAGGTCAAGACCTGGGAATTGCTTTGGAAGAGATAGGAACCTATCAGAGAATTAGTTGGAATATTGGCATCTGTTTTAACCACTGAAATTGTTAGCTGCGACTTTGGGAAGTACCGTATAAAACCCTGTGAATTTCCTGTAAGTGAGTCCTTTTTCTTCTTCATTTGGCCAGAGACAGACAGGTAACATCAAGCTGGGCCTGCTGCTCCCTACTTTTGGGGGGAAGCTGGCCTGAAGCCTGGCCGGATTCCATCAGCTCCCGGGTGAAGAGGGGGGAAGGAGAGGTTGCTGTTTTGCAACAGCTACTTTCTTCAGACTTCTCTGGAGCAGGGAGAGATCTCTGCTGGGCCCCTGATAAGAGCTATGGGCACTATTTAGACGGAAGCCACCCTCATTTACACCAAGGGGTGGGCTGAGAAGGCATTTATGATCCTGCCTGTTTTTTTGTGATTCTGGACTGCCCAAGTGTTCTGATCTCTGATGTTTCTGTGAGTTCTTCCTCCCTCACCAGCATGGCCTTGAACATCTAACACCACAAGCTACAGAGAGAGAGACAAAGACTCCGAGCATCTTTAACTCTTTCTTAGCAACATGAAGCTTCCAGAGCTTAGCCCTTCTCTGAGAGTAAGAAAGGACAGAGTGAACATTAAGAAAAAAACCAGCATGAAGTCAGTAGAGCAATGTTACCCTGGTTTTTCTGAGTTTTTTTTATTAGCCTTTTGAATTCATAAATGGAGTCAGATCTTTTAGTTACTGTACAATATTAGAGCAGTTTTCTACCTTTCCCACAGATGTAACATAAACAAATCCTTTGTTTTTCATTCTCTGTCCTTTGTTTGCATATTTCTAACCTGAAAACAACTGTAACTGACAATTGGTATGGCCACTGAGGCTGAGGGGTGGAAACCCAAAAAAGCCAATCTTCTGCTAGACCCAGAAATGTATAAAAAGTAAATATAAAACAAAGGGGTCTTCTTCTTCCTCTCTCTGCTCTCTCAGCAGTGAGCTGGGATTGGAAGGACCTCTGCCTTGCAAAAATCTCTTGTCTGCGTGTGACTGCTTTGTGTGTCTCGGTGACAGAGCAAGAGTGAAAAGACTATTAGGACAGAGGGTTGAAGAGTTGGTTGTTCTATTCTTACTTGACCCATGGAAATGAACTCTATATTTAGGTCATTCCTTTAAATCATGGGAAAGATATGCATTTGGGGAGATGATTGTTTTAATTTGTGTGTAGATTTAAGCAAAGGTGTTTGTGATGAACTAAGTAATATCCTATAAGATACTTGAACAGAGATAAAGATGAGAAGCCCCCTGCATCAGTGAAGAAGTGAGAAGATTTCTCTGTACCTTGAGGTGAAGAATCCTTTGCTTTGGAGTTATTCATCTTTAAAAAGTGACACCCCAGTATGCAAAAGTCTAAGACCCATGACCCATAAGCAGCTTGGGAAACTGCTCCTGGGAGGGTCACAAAGGCAAGTTTCTCTGGGCAGTTGTTTTTGTGACAGTTTAAAACCCACAAGAGAACTGTTCTAAGCTGTCAGTGGGATCCATGACTCTAAAATATACTCTTCTACTAATGAATTGATGAAAGACTATTTTCAGATAGTGAAACTGACTGAAAATTACAAGTTTTGTCTCTTTATGTTGTTTTGTAAGAAAGTGAACAGTTTGTAAGGGGAGAGAAAAGTGTTTTTGAAGTTTCATTCTGTTTTAGGTTTGTTTTTTTTTTTTTTCCAACTTTTTTTCTATTCTTTTAGTGTATATTAATAAACTATTTGTTAATTTTTAGGTTGAGCCTGCTTTGTTTTTCTCCTAGTCTCTCTCCCACAGAAAGAGTAAGTACCAAGACCAAAATTTAGTGAACGTGAAACCACTACATTAATTGGTGTTTCCGCCTGGTTTAAAATTAAAACTGACACCATGTCCTCATCCTGCAGCAGGCTCAGGGCACCTTCTACATGGACAAGGTGCTACTTCTAGGAAGGCAAATACAGCAAAATGAGGGAAAAAGAAGGGTCAGTGGGACCTGCCCAGCCCTGCAGGGAAAGTGCTGCCAGCACTGTAAAGAAGAAGAGGGGCCAGACACCTTCTCCAGTCCCCCTGAGCTGCCCTGGCATCACCAACACCACCTGTGAGTGCCTGGCATGGCAGCATCTCTGTGCCAGAAGTTCCACAGGGACACAGCCCAGGAACCACAACACGCTGAACACCCAACACATCTGCCCAGTGCTATATCCACACATTCCCTCACAGAGCCCTGATCCCACACCAGAATTTCTGCCACTTCCCTCATTTTTCTGGGTGTATTTGATACCTCACAAAGGCCCAACACCAACACCTGTCCATGTACAGGGTGCAGAGCCTGGGGCACACATGGCATACGGAGAGTGTGCACACACACGTGCTCACACCCACATTAGGCACACACACACACTCACTCAAGCACACACAGAGTAATGCTTTCCCCTGTCTGCATCCCTCTCTCTTGTTTCTGAGCTGTGGCCAGAGTCGGGGAGAGGAGCTGCTCCCAGCCCAGGCCTGGCACAAAGCTGGGCTCAGCAGGGCCGGGCACATGGCAGATTACATTAGAGACAAGAGTCAGACGTGTCCTTGTCATCCCAGGTTAATATGACTATGGATTAATGCTGTAGCTGCTGATTGTTATGAAAATCCCCCCCATTTAGCTCCTTCCCAAAACACTGACAGTTCTAGCCTCGAATTCTGAGCAGGGGTGGAACTTTTTAATGGATTTCATTTTCCTGCAGGAAGCCAAAGCATTTAGAGGGAGAGGCAGAACCAGGGTGCTGCCTTCCTCGAAGGTTTCCAGTCTGCATGGATGCACCATGGACGGTTAATCCCTTGCTTGGATGCAAAACAATGTGAAGAGCCATGTTGGTCTCACCTCTCTAGGAAAAAGGAGGAATTTGGATGTCAGGAAGTGAGCGTTCATTGGATTGTTTCCTCTTGAAACCTCTCTTAGCTTAGGTAATGAATGTCCCAAGCACATTCCACTCCCTGTTTGCAGACATGCCTGGCACTGCATCTGCTGCAGGGATGGCTCTGCCAGCCTTGGCTGCCTGGTGCCAGCTCAGGGACTGGATCTGCTGCCATCCCTCTGCTTTGTTGTCATCTTGTACCTGCTGTGTGTGTTCCTGGCTGTCCCCTGGCCAATGGGAATGCTCCCTGTTCTCACAGTGCAGCTCAGCTGTGCCCCTCTCTCCCTGCACAGCTCCCTCCTCCTTCATCACTTTGTCCCTGTCCCCCTGAACAATAGGAAAATATCCAACTACTCCTGAGCAAACCTGGAATGTCTCTGCACATCCCTATCCCAATGAACTATTTAGGATTCAGATGCTGACTCATGGGGCAGGTCTCCAAAAGGCTGAGTGAAGGAGGGCTCTGACACTGGCAGAAGAAGACTGATCATGGGACACAGACACTCACAATTGGGGTTTTCCTTACAGGTATTTGAGTTATGTTTAAAATCAGGGTCCTCTCCCCTTCCCTCCTGCTCCCTCTCATCAGGAGGGATCATCAGTCCTTGCAAGATGGTCCAAGTTCTCTCTGACATTTTTCTTGACTTTTGCTGGGGAAGTTCATGGATATTTCATTCCCCAGCCAAAGGCCACTGCTGCCCATGGGATGGAATGGAATCCCATCCATCACATCCCAGTTCTGCCACAGCAAAAAACAAAATAGAAATGAAGCCAAGAAGTACCATGGCTTTTTCCACGGTGCAGGGAGTTGATTCCCAAGCTGATGCTCCTGTTGGAACAGAGCCCTTTGGTGGGGATGGAGCGGTGGAAGGTGACAGCAAAGACACACCCAGGGTCCTCCCCACTGATGAAATACATACACAAGATGAGAGCAAAAGAATGAAACATCATCGGACTATAAACATAATCTTTGACGTGCTGCGGCTTGCCTCCAGATAGCAGCTTTGGGTATGATTGCTCTAGCTTTTCCCTCTCATGGCATCAGAAGAAGCTAAAGGCCTTTACTGTGACACCATTCCTGGCAGCGCTTTGTAGCCCATGCCATACCATGACCTTCCTAGATGGAGTTGCATCTTTCAAACACAGCCTTGTGCTGAATTCTAGCTCTTCAATGAAACATAACTAGCTGGAATTCTCTCAACGACTTTCTGTTTTTCCCCATACTGATGTGATGGTAAAATCCTCCTTGTTCCCACTTCAGGTGATTCACTGATGTTTTTATTTTGATTGCTATCTCCCTGTTGTTTGATACTCGTCCCTTTTCCCCTTCAGGAGTTTATGACTGGACAAGCCCCTTTTGGTTCTGGAAAAATATTCCTGTCAGTGGGTGGACCAATTGCTTTGTCTCTGGATGTTTTGCTTTCTGAGCTAGAAAGTTCTCTGTTGCAATAGGACGGTGCCAGTGTTTTGAGTCTGTGACTGTGATTGAGCAGCAGAGCTTACTGTTGTGAGTGTGATGTGGGTGTGCTATGGAGGAGTCCCCATTTGTGTGCTGTCCACTGCATGAGGATATGAAGCAGGGAGTATGGGTTATGCTACCTTTAATCTCCATCCAGCTGCTTGCTCCACCAGGTGTATGCAGTGGGTGTTGCTGCTGCCACTAATGCGGCACCTACTCTTTTGTCTCCCTTTGCATTTCCTGAGTGCATGTTTGTCCCGAAAAAAGGTTTATTCTCTCTCCTTGAGCTTCAGCTGAAGACGAGCATGTTTAGTGCTGTAGAAAAGGCCCTTCCTTTTGAGAAGCTCTTTAGCTTTATTAAAATTAAAATCTTGGTGTGCCTGTTCCTTGGAGAAACCAGGGGAGTTTCCAGAGGCAGGGGCTGTGTCTGAAAGCAGTTTTACACACTCCCAATACACAGGACACCTGATCCTGATGGGAGCTTTGGGATGCTGCTGCAGCACATGCAGTGCATAATAATAAGGCTAATGAATCCCGTCCCTAATTGTCCCACTCCCGGGGGTGACAAGAGCTCCCTCTCCCAAGCCCTGCTTGGGGGAGGGAAGAGGGGGTTGCTGTGGAGATGCCTTGAGGGATCCCACACTTTGGAGCCTGACTTCAGGTGCAGGAATAAGCAGCATGAACAGTCCAGAGAGACAAAGCTGCCCTTCTCATGGAAATGCCTCTAGTGGTGCCAGGAAGGGAGGAAAGGAATCAGAGGGTTCTAGCCATGGCGATGCAGCATTGTTTCCCAGTAATTAGCATGTTTTCCAAAGCTTTCCATGAGTCATCAGCAGCTTTTTAATGGGATCTTGCCAAGGAGCATTTAAATGTAAATCCCCCGGAGATAGAGATACTCTGTTCTGGGTCTCCCTGGAAGGTAGCTGCATCCCAGGGAAACCAGCCCCCACCTGCTCTGTGGGTTTATGTAGATCTCAGATCAAGGGGATTTTCATGTGCTCCAGTATGGGGACAGCATTCCTGACTGCAGCCCCTCTCCTGCAGTGCTGCTCCTCAGCCCCACGTCCTGCTCTTACATGGATACAGGATGGTCACTGCTGCTCCCTTCCATCTGCCCAGACTCACAATCTGCAGTGCCCTTTGGAGGCTGTTAATCCACACAATAATATAAACATGCTCCCCCGGAGAGAGAGCAGCCCTTAGGCTCAAGCTTGCTGCCATCCCCCTAAGGGAGAAACCCTGGTAGATAGATCTCTTTGTCATGGTAAGAAAGTGTTACCCCCAACAGGCTTTGCGGCAACTATGTAAATCTTTTGTACCCCATTGACCCTTCCCCTTTGGTCCTCCCCTGAGCCCTCAGATGATTAGCCCTGATCTTCTACCCTGCCCCCTGCCTTTCCCATATAAACCCCTGTTCCCTCTGACTCTCTGGCTCTTCATCAATGGACCCCTCCAAAGAAGAAGCTGAATAAAGCCTCCTGCGGAACTCCATATGAAGGCTCTGTCTCTTCCTTCAGCATGGCCCCAAAGAGCTGATTTCACTGAAGAGCTTGAAATCACTCAGCAGCAGTGGACATGCCTGTGCCTCTGGGACCTCCTTCTAAGGATGCTTCTCCAGGAAGGTTGTGGCACTCTGACCACCACTGCCTGCCACAAGAAGTGGCACCTAATGTGTGGCCTCTGCCCAGGAGCCCCTGGAGAAGTGCCTCCAGCTGCCCTGTGCAGCCTGACACAAGACACTCCAGGCATGACTACTTCCCTAAGGAGAACCCCTCATGTTTTAGTGAGGGCTATCCAAAGGGCATCGACTGGGACCTCCAAGAACATCAGACGAAGACCAGTCAAATGGGCTGACCACCCACCCAGAGGTTTTTTCGTTGACCCAGAGGGTTAGATTGCCCAAAGGCAGTGAGTGACTTGTTGTGAATTCTATATTGGGGTCTTTCTTCCTTTGTTTTTACATTTTGCTGCTGGGTGCAGGATTGAAGGGTAAGGATGGGAAATAAGCTTAGCCCTCCTCAAAGAGACGTTTTTATCCAAGTTGCAGGTGCCCTTGCTTCAGGAAAAGTTAAGTTTTCTAAGGGGGATCTCAAATTATTTATTCATTGGATTTTTAAGCAATTCCCAAATGTAAATTCTGATTCTGTTCTTTTGATTTCATTTTGGGAGGATGTGGGGAGAAAGTTAAATGTTCTTCAAATGAATGGGGATTTATCAGTTGTCAAATTCTTTCCTTTATTTCAACTTATTGTTAAAACATTGGAGAAAATGGAGAATGCTTCAGGGAATATTTTGGGAAAGTTTTTGGGTCCCCAGTTAGAAAACCCTTCCCTTTCATCCTCTTTCCATGTTCCTGAACCCTCTTCCCCACCTGAGAAGCAATCGGCAGGCAGTTGTAGATGTTCAGCTCAGGGTTGCTACCATCACCCTGACGCCTCCTGATCCCCTCTCTCCCTTTGCCAGAATGCCACTGGCCATGCCACTCTGGGTTTTCCCCTCAACCTCTCTCCAATGCCCATATACCCGGCTCTATCCTCCACGGTTTCTACCCCTCAAAATGTCGCTGGCAACATGGCCAGCCCTGCCATTTTGTCCTTTCCTCCTCCAAGTTTTCCTGTCCTTATGCCCCAAAATGGCCATCTTCCTGCCTCTCCATCTTTCCTGCACTTTCCATTGTGCCCAGCTCCTCCCTTCCCCCCACATTAATGGGTGTAACCGCATCAGGACCCTCCTCTTCCACCAGGAACACCCTTTCCACCGCAGACCCCACCCCTTCCTCAGTCTCCTCCCCTTCCACTGTTGACTCCTCCCCCATTGGTCAGTTTCCTTCAGACCTGTCATAGGTTTAATTTTAAACTGGGCAGAAACACTATTTAATGTAATGGTTTCACATTCACTAAATTTTGGTCTTGGTACTTACTCTTTTTGTGAGAGAGAGACTAGGAGAAAAACAAAGCAGGCTTAACTTTAAAATTAACAAATAGTTTATTAACTTTATTATAACTTCATAACACCTCATAACACCAGGACCAGAAGTGGTCATGGCAGTGACTGGAAGGAAGCCATCTTGGCTTCCACTGCCACCCATCACATGGCAACTCCGGTTTGCTCGAAAAGGCCCCACGTTCTCATAAAGGGCCCTCCATCCTCCTCAGAGGATGAGAGCAGTGATTCCTCAGATGCCGATTCTGTCTGAAGATGGCTGGGCCAAGACCCAAAGGGAAGCCACCTGGGAGGGGGATTGGGAATTGGCAAATAAAATGTCAGCCTTCCTCATTGTTTACAAACAGGGGAGAAGGACAACAACACCTGCCTCTTGGGAGCCCATTCCCTACAGGGAACTTACGGAGCTTTGCAAGACAGCCAAGGAGCATGGCCGGGGATCCCATTTCTTCAAAAATTTACTCGAAGCCACCTTCTCTGAACACACATTGGTTCCCCATGACATTAAAAATATTGTCACTTGCCTCCTTTCCCCAGCTGAGTATATGCTGTGGGAAAGGCAGTAGAAAAAACATCTCAAAACCCTATCAGACACCTATTCAAAAGATCCCAGCAGACAAAATTTAGCAATGGAGCAAATGGTGGGAGAAGGTGACTTTCAAAAACCCACTGATCGGGCAGAACACCTACCGGAAGCTGTACTTCATGACATAGCCTCTGCTGCAAAAACATCCCTGCTCCTCACACCCAATGACTGTCTCAACTTAGAGTTTCATGAATATAAAACAAGGGATAGATGAGACATTTATCAAATTTGTAGACAGACTCAAAATTGCCCTAGAAAGGCAAATTGAAAGCCCAGAGGCCAGAAAAGAGGTACTAAATAAAATGGCCATGGCAAATGCCAATACAGAATGCAAGGTGATTTTGAGAAGCCTACACCTTGACACTGAACCTACAATCGAACAAATCGTAGAGGCTTGCACCAAACATACCAATAGAGAGAATACAGTAGTGCAAGCTGTTACCAAGGCAGTTGCCGAAGAGGTGTCAGGAGCATTTGCAGTAGTGGCTGCAAAAAGTAACAACAGATGTTTTTAATTGCGGTGACTAAAGATACTTTTTAAAAGACTGCCCTGAAAGGTTGCCACTTGAAGACAACCGCAAGGACTGCCAGTGGCTCCGAAGTCAGCCAAGGTACCAACAGTGCTTGGGAAACTTTCAGCCGAGCATGAGGCCGCCCCACGCAATGACATCAAATGCAAGGCCATTCCATCCCGCTCTTCCTACCATCTCTGAGGACCAGAGACCACCTCCAAAGATCCATCCTACAATGCAGAGGACCAAGCATACAGAGCAGTACAGGTAGGAACCCAGCGCCAGCTGGTAACCTCATTGTCAATAAATTTTGATGAGGACAGTATTTATAGAATCCCAACAGGAAAAAAGGGCCACCAGGCCGTCCTTGAGACATTTTAATTATAGGAGACACTTTACATGGACCAGAAAAGATCTTTGTAATACTTGAGGTGCAGACTGTGAGTCCCAGAGACGAGATTTTTCATCTCCATCATGTGCATTGATCCACTGTTCTTTTTAGCATCAGGGACTCAAATTGCTCAAGCCTTCTTGTTACCAAAACACTATCTGGAACAAGTTCCCTCCAACGCTACTGTCATGTACGTGCAGATTGTGGGCACAAACAAACTGATCATAAATTGTAGCCTGTTCTACAAGGGGGAAAAGATCCATAATTTCGGGATGCTAGACACGGGGGTTAATATTACCATCATTGCCCACTCTGAGTGGCCAGCAAATTGGGAACTAGAACCTGTTGCTGGAATGATCTCGGCGATTGGAGGGGTGGCAGTCTCCATGAGGATCAAGAGAAATGTCATCATAGAGGGTCCTGAGGGCAAAATGGTGATTATCAGGCCATTTGTAGTAAGGGTGCCTATTACACTCTGGGGCAGTGACCTATTGTCCCAATGGGGGGTTTCCATCCATATCAGCTGTAGGGGTTTTTAGTTGGGGCCACTGAGGAGTGTACACCACCTTACATCCCTCAACTCACCTGGAAACATGACCATCAAGTGTGGGTTGATCAGTGGCCCCTCTCCTGCGAAAAACTGTATGCTCTGTAAGCCCTCATGGAGGAGCAGCTTTCCAAGGGCCACATGAGGGAGCCCAATAGCCCTTGGAACTCCCCTGTCTTTGTCCTCAAGAAACCTGGCAAGGACAGGTGAAGTCTCCTCCATGACCTCAGGAGGATAAATGAGGTAACTGAGGACATGGATCCCCTGCAGCCCATCCTGACCTCATCAATCATGCTGCCTCAGGACTGGAGAATTGCTGTTATCAATATAAAGGATTGTTTCTTTAATATCCCCCTTCATTCTCGAGATGTCCTCAGGTTCATGTTGTGTGTTCCCTCCCATAGCAGACAGGCTACCCTCAAATGTTGCCACTGGCTTGTTTTGCCGCAAGGCGCGAAGAACTCACCCACTATACGTGAGTGGTACATTGCCCACATTCTGTTGCACATGAGGGTACTGTTCCATGAAGCAATAATTTTACATTACATGGACGACATCCTAGTTTGTGCCCAAAATCAGGCTTACCTAAATGCAATACTTAAAAGAAAAATAATGGCCATCAAAGGAGCTGGATTCGAAATTCATGAAGACAAAATCCAACACACTTGCCCCTGGACCTACTTGGGACTCTGAATCCATTAGCTGACCATAATACCCCAGCAACTGTCCATCCGGGATGACCCAAAAACCCTGTGAGATCTCTACCAGCTTTGCAGGTCCATCAACTGGGTGCGTCCCCTGCTGGGGATAATGACAGAAGACTTCACGCTGCTCTTCAACCTGGTCAGTGGAAATGAGGACCTAGACTCACCGCGCACCATCATGTCAGAGGCCTCGGAGTCCATCACCAAGGTCCAAGAGCCCCTGTCTTCAAATCAAGCCCATCAATTTGAGCTCAGGCTGTCCTTCTGGTTAGCCATTCTAGGTAATAGGTAAGTCTCCACATTTTCATGGCTTAGTCTTTCAGTGGGATGCCCAACTGAAAGACCCTCTGTTAATTATACAATGAGTCTTTCCACACAACCAGCCTGTCACCCTGGTTTTTCTGAGTTTTTTAAAGCCTTTTCATTGTTCAAAAAATGGAGTCAGACCTTTTAGCTACTGCACAATATTAGGAGCAGTTTCCACCTTTTTCTCACACATGTAACATAAACAAATCCTTTGTTTTTCATTCTCTGTCCTTTGTTTGCATATTTCTAACCTGAAATCAAGTGTAACTGACAGCTGGTCTGGCCATTTGGCTGAGGGGTGAAAACTCCAGAAGCCAATCTACAGCCAGACCCACTGTCCTAGGGTAACTTTATGATGCTTGTATCCCCAATCGTCTGTTCTGTTTCTGCTGTGTATTGAGTCCTGTGCCTTTAAGACTGGTTCTAAGAGCAAGGAGAAGCGCGGAGTTTGTTTTGAGAAAACTGCCTGACTCCTCCACATTCTTCTGCGGACGGTGTGTTCGGCGGAGGCTTGGAGACACTGCAGGACAGAGATCTTTTTGCTTTTAGTTAGTTTCAGCTAGCTAGAGCAGAGAAGTTCCCTGGACTGTTTTTTCCTTTCCTTTTTCTTAGAACTGTTTAAACCTGCTTTAGACTGAAAACCCAGGGGAGCACTGGGGGCTGCACCTGCGGCCCACTGGGGCCTGGACCTCGGCATTCTCCAGCAGCGCTGGAGGGACTGGGACTGAGGAGAGACTGAGAGAGAGCCGAGCTCCACCCACGGCAAGGACTTTCTCAATTTGCCATCTCACTCCAGAACGAGAGGTTTTATTGTTTCATATTATTCATCCTTTATACTTGTATGCACTTTATTTGTTTAGTAAAATAGTTTTTTCCACTTTTCTCCACAAAGGTTTTTTTTTTTTTTCCAGACTGGTTAGAGGGAGGGGCCACTTCGGTTTGCCTCCCAGAGGGATCCTATATTTGGGTTTTCCCCCAAATTTGTCTCCAAACCAGGACATACCCTTAATTGGCGCCTACTGCGGGGCACGAGAGAGTGGAAAAAACTTGTACTGATTATTATTAACTGCATTTTTTTGTTGTCCTTTGGGTAAGGATTAAACAGACAGTGGCCATGTTGCTTCTTGAAGTCCTAACATCTCTTAGAATAGAGTCTTTTCTGCATTTCTGTTCCCTAGGCTTTTTTGAGGTCTTAATACCTTTCTGGTCTCTAAGTTTGTTTTCCTACCCAGAAATAGCTCCAATATTGTCCTTAACATACAGCTTTTACACTAAGGATGCACAAATTAGAATAGCTATCTTGCTGGGTTCGGTGATTATAGTTTACAAGAAGCTTAAAAAGATACTGCAGTTTGTTCTAGGTATGTTCAGTTTATGGTTTTTTCATCCTACCCTGCGTCCTAGTTCCAGTAACATGCTTTAGGGATTTATCAATAATTGCACCCAGTTTGTTAAAGGAGGAGTAGGGAATGAGGCTCTTCAGCCTCTTTTTTCCTTCTTCTCTTTTGAGTCAGTTACATCACTTTTGGAGAATGTTCAAGGTCTTTTGAATGTTAAAGACACCACCTTCCTGGTATTTCACCTCGTGACTTTCCTCTATATGGCTTATAGCTTTTCTAGAATGAGTCACACACTGCTAAACACTATAGGGCAGCAGATAGAGGCAAGGGAGCAGGGAGATAAATCAGTCACTCAGGCTGCAGCCAACCCCACAGCTATTCAGGATGCAGCTAAACCAGACAGTGAGGCCAAGACACCGGCAGTTGCTGCAGTAAAGAAGGGAAAGAAGCACACGGACAAAACCGATCGACCAGTAGACGATGATTCAAGTGAAGGATCCTCAGTGCCTCCTGACACCCAGTCAGAAGTCAAACCAACTGACACACAACCAGAAGCTGAAGCAACTGATGATACACAGTCAGAAGCTGATACGAAATCGGAAGCCCAACCAACTGGTACAAGATCGGGAGCCCAACCAACTAGCACACGATCAGAAGCCCAACCAGCTGCTACAACATCAAGAGCCCAACCAGCTGCTACAACATCAGGAGCCCAACCAACTGCTACAACCTCAAGAGCCCGACCAACTGCTACAAGATCAGGAGATACTATTGAGGCCTTTTCCCTAAAGGACCTTCGTGGCCTAAGAAAGGATTATACTCGACGATCTGATGAATCTATAATTAGTTGGTTAGTCCGTCTTTGGGATGCTGCAGGCGAGGCTACAATACTAAATGGCACTGAAGCGAGACATCTGGGATCCCTATCACATGATCCAGTTATTGACCAAGAAATGATGAGGGAGGCTAGTCCTTGCAGTCTCTGGGAACGGGTCCTGAGAAGCGTGGCACAAAGATATCTGTGTGCCGACGATCTCTATATGCAGCAAACTCAGTAGAAAACCATTGAACAAAGGATTCAGCGCTTGAGAGAAATAGCAGTGGCGGAGATTGTCTTCTCAGATGACCTAAACACTAAGAACCCAGACTTAGTACCATGTACACCTGTAATGTGGCGAAAACTTGTACGACTTGGGCCACAGGAATACTCCTCTGCTTTAGCAATAATAAAGCGGGATGAGACAGAGGAGACTGTGCTTGATATGGCAAAGAAGCTCCGAACATATGCAGATGCCGTGCATGGTCCAACACATGCGAGAATCGCAGCTTTGGAAACACAGATGCGGAGATTCGTAGACAAGGTGGAGGAGAATCTCAAAGAAATCAAGGAGAACATTCTCCAGATCTCTGCAGTACAAGTTAGGGGCTCTGGCACCACACGCAAACATTCCCTAGATAGAGAGGGAAAAGGCATTCCACGAGCTAAGCTGTGGTCCATCCTGCGTGATTGTAGAGAAAACATGAAAAGATAGGATAGAGAATCTACTGAGGCTATGACACAACGGGTGCGTGAATTGTTAGATGGCAAGACTGTGGGAGGAAATTCTAGCAAAAAGGAAGCAGCTCTGGTTACCCGGGGAAATAAGGATAATCAGGCTTAGAGGGGCCCTGCCTCTAGCCAGGTAGAGGCTAAAGAAAACCGTGTTTTTTAGACTGTGTAGATTCGTTGGCCTGGCACATCAGAACCACAAAAATATGAAGCCTTAGTTGACACTGGTGCACAGTGCACATTACTCCCATCAAGACATGTGGGGGAAGAATCTGTTTCCATTGCTGGGGTGACAGGGAGTTCACAAGATTTTACTTTAGTGGAAGCTGAGGTGAGCCTGACTGGAAATGAGTAGAAGAGACACCCTATTGTGACTGGCCCAGAGGCTCCATGTATTTTGGGCATAGACTTCCTCCGAAATGGGTATTTCAAAGACCCAAAGGGATTCAGGTGAGCATTCGGGATAGCAGCTGTAGAGACAGGGGATGTTAAGCAGTTGAATACCTTGCCTAGACTATCAGAGAACCCATCTGCTGTAGGTCTTCTGAAAGTAGAAGAGCAACAAGTGCCAATTGCCACTTCAACAGTGCATCGCCGACAGTACAGAACAACTCGAGATGCTGTGATCCCCATCCACAAGATGATCCGTGAGCTGGAGAGCCAAGGGGTGGTCAGCAAAACCCACTCACCCTTCAACAGCCCCATCTGGCCTGTGCGCAAGTCTGATGGAGAATGGAGATTAACTGTGGACTACCGTGCCTTGAACGAAGTGACTCCACCATTAAGCGCTGCTGTGCCGGACATGCTGGAACTCCAGTACGAGCTGGAGTCCAAGGCAGCAAAATGGTATGCCACCATTGACATTGCTAACGCATTTTTCTCCATTCCTCTAGCTGCAGAATGCAGGCCTCAGTTTGCTTTCACCTGGAGAGGCGTGCAGTACACCTGGAATCGACTGCCCCAGGGGTGGAAACACAGCCCCACCATCTGCCATGGACTGATCCAAGCTGCATTGGAAAAGGGTGAGGCTCCGGAACATCTACAGTACATTGATGACATCATTGTGTGGGGAAACACAGCAATAGACGTGTTTGAGAAAGGAGAAAAGATCATCCAAATTCTCCTGAAGGCTGGCTTTGCTATCAAGAAGAGCAAAGTTAAAGGACCTGCTCGAGAGATCCAGTTTCTAGGAATAAAGTGGCAAGATGGAAGGCGTCAGATTCCCACTGAAGTCATCAACAAGATCACAGCAATGTGTCCACCAACCAACAAAAAGGAAACACAAGCTGTCCTAGGCGCCATAAGTTTCTGAAGGATGCACATTCCTGAGTACAGCCAGATTGTGAGCCCTCTCTACCTAGTCACCCGCAAGAAGAACAATTTCCACTGGGGCCCTGAACAGCAACAAGCCTTTGCCCAGATCAAGCAGGAGATCGCTCATGCAGTAGCTCTTGGCCCAGTCAGGACGGGACCAAATGTGAAGAACGTACTCTACTCAGCAGCCGGGAACAATGGCCTGTCCTGGAGCCTTTGGCAGAAAGTGCCTGGGGAGACTCGAGGCCGACCACTGGGATTCTGGAGCCGAAGTTACAGAAAGTCCGAAGCCAACTACACTCCAACAGAGAAGGAAATCTTAGCCGCCTATGAAGGAGTTCAAGCCGCCTCAGAAGTAGTAGGCACTGAAACACAACTCCTGCTGGCACCTCGACTACCAGTGCTGGGATGGATGTTCAAAGCAGAAGTTCCCTCTACCCACCATGCCACCAACGCCACATGGAGCAAATGGATTGCCCTCATCACTCAGCGCACCCGCATTGGAAACCCAAATCGCCCTGGGATTCTAGAAATAATTACAAACTGGCCGGAAGGTGAAAACTTTAGTCTCATGGATGAAGAGGAGCAGAAACAAGTGACACGTGCTGAAGAAGCTCCACCATACAACCAACTGCCAGCAGAAGAAACATGCTACGCTCTTTTCACTGACGGTTCCTGCCGCATCGTTGGGATGAAACGAAAGTAGAAAGCAGCCGTATGGAGCCCCACACGACAGGTTGCACAAGCCACTGAAGGAGAAAGTAGGTCAAGCCAACTTGCTGAACTCAAAGCTGTTCAACTAGCCCTAGACATTGCTGAAAGAGAGAAGTGGCCAAAGCTCTACCTCTACACTGATTCGTGGATAGTAGCCAATGCTCTGTGGGGATGGCTGGAGAAGTGGAAAAAGGCCAATTGGCAGCGCAGGAGAAAGCCAATCTGAGCTGCAGATAAGTGGAAGGACATTGCCACTCGAGTAAAAAAGCTACCTGTGAAAGTCCGTCATGTAGATGCCCATGTCCCCAAGAGTCGGGCTAATAAGGAGCACCGAAACAACGAGCAGGTAGATCAAGCTGCAAAGATTTTAGGTGTCAAAGATAGATTTAGATTGGCAACACAAGGGAGAGTTGTTTCTAGCTCAATGGGCCCATGATGCCTCAGGTCACCAGGGCAGAGATGCCACCTATAAGTGGGCACGAGACCGAGGGGTGGATCTAACCATGGACAGTATTTCTCAGGTTATCCATGACTGTGAGACGTGTGCTGCCATCAAGCAGGCCAAGCGGGTAAAGCCCCTATGGTATGGCGGGCGATGGTCCAAGTATAAGTACAGGGAAGCCTGGCAGATTGACTACATCACCCTTCCCCAAACCCGCCAAGGCAAGCGCTATGTGCTGACCATAGTAGAAGCCACCACTGGATAGTTGGAGACCTACCCTGTGCCCCATGCTACTGCCCAGAACACCATCCTGGGCCTTGAAAAGCAAGTTCTTTGGAGGCATGGTACCCCTGAGAGGATTGAGTCAGACAATAGAACTCATTTCAAGAACAGCCTCATCAACAACTGGGCTAGGGAACATGGCATTGAGTGGGTGTACCATATCCCCTATCATGCACCAGCTTCAGGGAAGGTAGAAAGATACAATGGACTGCTAAAAACTACCCTGAAAGCACTGGGTGGGGGATCATTCAAAAATTAGGAACAGCATCTAGCAAAGGCCACCTAGTTAGTTAACACCCGAGGTTCCACCAACCGAGCAGGCCCTGCCCAATCTGAGCCCCTACATGCAGTAGATAGAGAGAAAGTCCCAGTAGTACATGTAAGAGGTTTGTTAGAGAAGACAGTTTGGATCAATTCTGCTTCAAGTACAGAGAATCCCATCCGTGGGATTGTCTTTGCTCAGTGACCAGGCTGCACATGGTAGGTAATGCAGAAAGATGGAACCACACGATGTGTACCCCAGGGAGATTTGATTGTTGG
>JANEHK010000194.1:14587-58595 GCA_025960845.1 Tachycineta bicolor | reverse complement strand
CGGAGTTTGTTTTGAGAAAACTGCCTGACTCCTCCACATTCTTCTGCAGACGGTGTGTTCGGCGAAGGCTTAGAGACACTGCAGGACAGAGATCTTTTTGCTTTTAGTTAGTTTCAGCTAGCTAGAGCAGAGAAGTTCCCTGGACTGTTTTTTCCTTTCCTTTTTCTTAGAACTGTTTAAACCTGCTCTGGACTGAAAACCCAGGGGAGCACTGGGGGCTGCACCTGCGGCCCACTGGGGCCTGGACCTCGGCATTCTCCAGCAGCGCCAGAGGGACTGGGACTGAGGAGAGACTGAGAGAGAGCCGAGCTCCACCCACGGCAAGGACTTTCTCAATTTGCCATCTCACTCCAGAACGAGAGGTTTTATTGTTTCATATTATTCATTCTTTATACTTGTATGCACTTTATTTGTTTAGTAAAATAGTTTTTTCCACTTTTCTCCACAAAGGTTTTTTTTTTTTTCCGGACTGGTTAGAGGGAGGGGCCACTTGGGTTTGCCTCCCAGAGGGATCCTATATTTGGGTTTTCCCCCAAATTTGTCTCCAAACCAGGACACCCACAAATGTATAAAAAGTAAGAAATAAACAGGCAGAGGGCTTTCGGCCTTGGCGCAGCCTGGTGCTCTCTGAGAGGAACCCTCTGCCCTGCGAAAATTTCTCGTCTCCGTGTGATTGCTTTGCATATCCTGACCACAAGTGGTGACCCCGATGTGTGGAAGAAACAGTTTGGTGAGGTTTTCCTTCCCCTTTTTCCCTGTTTTGTGCCTGCCATGCAGGATGCTCTGGTATTGGAGCTTTGGGGGGACCTCTTGGAGCGGAAACACGCTGAGGTCTCCTGGGAGGGACTTCAGCATCTGTTCGCGTGGGGCAGAGAGTGTGGGTTCTTTCCCATGCCAAATGCTGTGCTCAGTCGGCAGGTGTGGTTCCTCCTGAGGGAATGTCTGATGGTCACCCTTGAAATAGAATATGATGAGGAGATTGCAAGTTTGTTGCTGCAGTGGAAGTTATTTGAGAGGGCTGTGTTGAGGCTGACCCCCTCCAGCTCGCAGGCTGCTACCCCCGGTTCGAAGCAGGACGGGGAGCTGAAGGGGGGTGGGGTCATTATATCAGACCCGGAAGTATTGTCTGAGTCCGAGCTTCAGCTCCTTTGTGAGACGGACTCAACCCCTCCCTCTCTGGTCCCTGTGCCAGGTGGTTTTTCCCCTCGGGCTCCGGCGCTGATCTCCGAGGGGAGGGGTGCGTCCCGACCCCATCAGCGCTGCTCGGGCAGCGGGGGGGGAAGGACCCTGCTGAGCCCGGGGCCGGTCCCGCCTGTCCCCATGTCGCAGAGCCCCTGGAGCGGGGCGGGGCCGCCTCCCCTCCATGCCTTTCTGGCGATGGTGGGGGGAGCGGCCCGGGGGTGCGGCGCCCACTGTTGTTTGACCGGGATTCGGTCACTGTGCACTGTCTGTACTGCCGCACGACCATCACTTATCCGATGGGGTCGGGTGGAGCGGAACACCCCGCTCTGCCACCTGGGCTGGGGCTGGAGAGGGCTGCGTTGGCCGCTTCTGTCCCCGCGCCGCCTGCTGAGGGTCCGCGGGGCGGGGGTGCTGCTGGAAGCAAGGTCCCAGTAAGTCCTTCGATGGACACCGCGCCCAGGGTTAGGCTGATGGCTCCGCCCCGTTTGGGGGTGGCAGTGCCTGCAGGCCTCCCCCCCGCCGATGGGACTCTTCTCGGGGAGGTCCCGGATGCACCGTTCCCGGCCCCAGCCCCGTGGGCTGCAGCTGGGGGCGGTGCTCGTGGGGCAGGGAGAGACTCTGGTACGGCCAGCTGTGATGGGCTGCCGGTGGGGGATGGTGCAATTCATGGAGTGGCCAAGGTGCGGCCGTCATCTCCACCTCAATACAGCCCAAGCTCCCCAGCTGCGCCGGGATGTATGCCCGCTGCGGAGCCATTTGACCGGTCTCTGGCGGCCGGTGCCACGGCGCTGCTGGCGGGCTCCAGCCCCCCTGCAGATGCGGCGGGCCCTGTGCCAGCGGCTGGTCCGTCCCCGCCTCCGCTTCCCACTGCGAGGGTTACGGCAGTGGCGGGTGCCGAGATGTTTCAGTTCAGCGCGAAAGGGGAGACGGTCGGAATGCGGCCGGTCTTTGACAAGAGCAAGGGGCCCCATGCCGTTGGCTCTTCGTCCACAGCCTGGACGCTACCCCCCTGTCAGGTGACCGTACGCCAGAAAGACCAGGGGCGATTCTGGGGCGAAGTGAAAGTTAAGGTTGAAGGACTGAGCGATGGTGCTGATGCTGGTGCTGGACATGCAGTGTCTGGTGTTCAGCTGGTCCCCAGCCCAGTGCCTGCCTCTGACCCTGTGGGGCCCACAGGGCTGGATAGGACAGGTGAAGCTGCTTCATCTGAGGTTCTTCAGGCCTTCCCTGTTCTTCAGGGTGCTACTCATAACACCTATCAACCCTTGGCTTGGCAGGCCTAGACAGAACTGCATGATGCAGTCGGGAAGTATGGTCTGGGCTCAGCTGAGGTGATGCAGGTTCTCCGTTATTTTAATGCCAGTCTTTTGACGCCCTTTGACATTCGGAGCTTGGCTCGGACCCTTTTCCCACCGGTTGAATATGACTTCTTTGAGCATAAATGGACTCAGTTGGCAGGCAGAACGGTGGAACGGAATAAGACACTGGGTCCAGGTGATGCCAGGCATATGGTTAATACCGATATGCTAATGGGAACAAGCAATTATACCAGGGCCGACGGGCAGGCTGGTTTTGAGCCTTTGGTCCAGTAGCAGTGCCAGCAAACAGGCATGGCAGCCCTGGTTCAGTCCTTATAGCTGGCTACTCCAGAGCAGTCCTTTGCAACGATCGTCCAGGGAGTTGATGAGCCCTTCCTGTGCTTTGCAGGATAGCTGACTGCTGCGGTTGAGAAGCAGGTGAGTGATCCTGTGGCAAGGAAGCTCATGCTTCAGTCCCTTGCTCAGGACAACTGCAATGCAGTTTGCAAGAGGATAATTGAGGCACTTCCTGGGAAACGCTCCATGTCAGAGATGGTTGAGGCCTCTGCGAGGGTAACGCCTTCCAGCCAACAGATGGTTGCCATAGCTACTGCTGTACAGCCAGCTGTGGCTACGGTTGTCCTACCAACGGTGGCTACGGCAGTTCAGCCTGCCGTGCCAACAGCCATGCAACAGGCTGTGGCTGCTGTTATGCAGCCTGCCTGGAATGTTTCCCATGGTGTGCACCAGCGGCAATGGGGTGCTCGGGCCAGGAAGGAAAAGGGCAGAAAGGCACACAAGCCTAAGGCTGTCTTGTTTCATTGTGCATGATGTGGAAGGTAGAATCACACTGCGAATGCGTGTAAGGCAACAGTGCATGTGAATGGTCAGCCGTTGGGCAGTTCAGGAAACGCGACGCGGAGAGCGAAGGCGAGACGCGTGCCGACACAAATGTCTCTGCCTCAGCCCCAACCAATGGAGATCTGCTCAGTAGGCTTGCAGCCAGCACCCACTGTTCAGCAGGTGTTGATGTCTGCACAGCCGAGTCTGTCGTGATTGATTCGGAAAAAATAAACAAGGTTCCCCTGGATGCCTTTGGTCCCTTGGGCGATGGCATGAGTCCTTTCCTGATGGGGAGGTCCAGTGCCACCATTCAGGGTATCATGATGCACCTGGGACTGATTGATGCAGATTTTTCGGGGCAGATTCATGCAATGGTCTCCACACCCATCCCCCCTCTGACTATCCCAAAAGGCACACGAATTGCTCAACGTGTTCCTTTTAAGTCTTCTGTTTCCAGAACCGAGGACCGGTCGCCAGGAGAAGGTGGCTTCGGCTCTACAGGGCCACCTCAGGTGCACTGGACTGCTGTCCTGACCAAAGACCGTTCTGAGACGCTGTGTACCGTGTCCATGGTTGGTGCCATGCCATCAGAGATTCACCTTCATGGTCTCCTAGATACGGGGGCTACCATGAGCATTCTCTCCCTGGCTGCTTGGCCCCCGCAGTGGCCTTTGACCCTGGCAAAGACATTGATCTCGGGCTTAGGAGGAACGAAGCAATGCTAAGTGAGCCGGAATCACATGGCCATCACGAACCCGGAGGGACAGACAGCCATAATTGGGATTCATGTTACTGAGATTTCTCAGAACCTCTGGGGGAGGGATGTTTTGGCCGCGTGGGGGGTGCGATTGGGAACGGATTTTTGATCGGGTCCACTGTGATGAAGGGCGCAGAGTGTCCCAAGCCTCCTTTATGGTGGCTGGTGGACAGACCCATCTGGGAGAACCAGTGGCCCCTCCCTCATGACAAGCTAATCGCCCTTCATGAACTGGTACAGGAGCAGTTGGATAAGGGGCATTTGGAACCATCTACCAGTTCCTGGAACACTCCTGTCTTTTGTATCAAAAAGAAGTCTGGGAAATGGAGGTTGCTACAAGACCTCTGAATGATCAATGCCGTGATGGAAGGCATGGGGACCTTGCAAGCCGGTATGCCATCGCCTACCATGCTTCCTGCAGACTGGCCGGTCCTCATTGTGGATCTGAAGGATTGTTTTTTTACGATCCCTCTGCATCCCGATGACAGACCAAAATTTGCCTTCACGGAACCAACAATAGATAATGCTGAGCCTGCACAGCGGTATCAATGGAGAGTTTTGCCTCAAGGAATGCAGAATTCCCCAATGTTATGCCAATGGTCTGTATCCCATGCCTTGTCTGGAGTTCGCAAGCAGTTTCCTGGTGCTCACGTCCATCATATGGATGACATTTTGGTGGCTGCGCCCACCCAGGATGAGTTGCTGAGGATACAGCCTCAGTTGTTGAATGCTCTGCATTCACATGGACTGCACGTAGCTCCAGAAAAGGTACAACAACAACCTCCCTGGAAATATTTGGGGGTCAAAATTCTGGAACGGACAATTCGTCACCAGGAGGTGCAATTTGTGCAATCGGTGAAGACACTGAGTGATGCTCAGAAGCTGGTAGGTGTTATCACTTGGTTATGTCCTTACTTGGGACTGACCACAGCACAACTGTCTCCCTTGCTTGAATTGTTGAAAGGGGACACTGATTTAAAGTCACATCGTGAATTAACCCCTGAGGCACGAAAAGTGCTGGAGGAGGTTCAGCAAGCTGTTTCGGCTTGCCAGGTGTACCACATTGAATCTTCCATTGATGTCACTGTGTTCATTACCACTCCTGATTTACATCCTACAGGTATCATTGGCCAATGGAATGATGATTGGACTGATCCTCTGCACATTTTTGCATGGGTCTTCCTGCCTCATCAGCCGCATAAGACGGCAACGGCGCTGTTTGAATTGATTGCGTGCTTGATAATCAAGTGCCGGCAATGCTGTTTGCAATTGATGGGTGCAGATCCCTCAAAGATCATACTCCCGGTTCAGAGGGAGGAATTTGATTGGAGCTATGCGAACAATGTTTTGCTGCAAAGTGCTCTTGAAGGTTTTTCAGGGCAGATCACTTATCATCTGCCTAGCCACAAGCTATTGCCAGTGGCCAAAAATACTCAGTTTTCTCTACGACCCAAAAATAGCCAAGAGCCAGTGCAAGGTCCCACTGTCTTCACTGACGGTTCGGGCAAAACAGGAAAAGCCATTGTTACCTGGCAGGATGGATCTGAGTGGAAGGTTTTGGAAGGCCATGAGGATGGGTCAGCCCAACTGGTTGAACTAAAGGCTACTGTCATGGCATTTGAGAAATTTTCCCCGGAACCTTTCAATTTGATCACGGACTCCACCTATGTTGCCGACATCGCACAGTGATTGGGTCGTTCACTTTTGAAGGAGGTCAGTAACCCTGCCTTGTTTAATTTACTGAAGGCCCTGTGGTGTGCAGTTCAGGCCAGAGTTCATCCATATTACGTTCTGCATGTACGGAGTCACACTAATTTGCCAGGATTTGTAGCAGAAGGTAACGCAAGGGCTGACAAGTTGGCTAACCCAGCGTGGGTAGACCCTCAGCCTGACGTGCTTGTGCAGGCCAAGGCATCGCTTGGGTTTTTCCACCAAAATGCCCATACGCTGCAGAAGCAGTTTCAACTGACGGCCACTGAGGCTCATGAAATATTTGAGTCGTGTGACGACTGTCACGCCCTTGGTGCACCATTGCTGGCACGGGTTAACCCCAGAGGCCTTAAAGCCTTGGAGTTTTGGCAGACCGATGTCACCCAGGTCGCCGAGTTTGGCCGGCTCAAGTATGTGCATGTCACAGTGGACATGTTCTCCTCCGCGATGTGGGCTTCTGCTCACACAGGAGAGAAAGCCCATGATGTCATTGCCCACTGGAGGCAGGCCTTTGCTGTTCTTGGCATACCTTCTTCTGTGAAAACCAACAATGGTCCTGCTTATGCCTTGCAGCAGGTACGGCAGTTCCTACAATCATGGGGTGTGTCACATAACTTTGGCATCCCTCATTCTCCGACGGGACAGGCGATTGTAGAACGCACTCACGATACACTCAAGTGTGTTCTTCAAAAACAAAAACGGGGAATGCAGGGTGAAATCGCACACAGTCGGTTGGCAAAGGCTTTGTACACCATCAATCACCTTACGGTGCCGCAGAACTCAAATAATCCCGTCATTTTGAACCATCATCTCTCGTTGCAGGCTTCGGACGGTGAGCAACAGCCTGGAGCAAAGGTACGGGTCCGAAATTTAGTCACCAGGCAATGGGAAGGACCCTATGACCTTATCGCTATGGAGCGAGCGTTTGCGTGTGTGTCCACGGACACTGGGGCACGCTGGCTACCTTCAAAGTGTGTCCGCCCTGACCTGCGACCACAGAGGCAGAATTCAGCTAACAGGCAAGGTGGAAGCCGTGATCAACTTGAAAGCCACCAGGTGGATGAATCCTTGAGTGACCACTCTGATGATTCCTCCACAGACAGTGATTGAATTTGTATATATTCCCTTTGTAAATTTGTTCATTTCTCTTTTTCTGATTTTCTTTTATTTAAAGTTAAAAGGATAAGATGTCACCCTGGTTTTTCTGAGTTTTTTTAAAGCCTTCTGATTGTTCATAAGATGGAGTCAGTCTCTTTAGCTTCTGTACAATATTAGGAGCAGTTTTTCCTTTTTCTCATACATAGTAACTTAAACCTTTTGTTTTTCATTTCCTGTCCTTTGTTTACATATTTCTAACCTGAAAACATCTGTAACTGACAGCTGGTCTGGCCACTGGGCTGAGAGGTGATAACCCCAGAAGACAATCCACAATCAGACACACAAATGTATAAAAAGTAAGAAATAAACCAGCAGAGAAGCTCTCAGCCTTGACTCGGCCTTGGGCTCTCTCTGAGGAGCAACTCTGCCCTGCAAATCTCTGGTCTCCGTGTGATTGCTTTGCGTGCCGCAATCACACGTCCTAGTTCCAGCAGCATGTCTTAGGGATTTATCAATAATTGCACCCAGTTTGTTAGAGGAAGAGTAGGGGATGAGGCTCTTCAACCTATCCTTTTCTTCTTCTCTTTTGAGTCAGTTACATCACTTTTAGAGAATGTTCAGAGTCTCCTAAATGTTAAAGACCTCACCTCCCTGGCATTTCACCTGGTGAGCTTCCCCTATATAGTTTATAGCTTTTCTAGAATGAATCGCACACTGCTAAATACTGTAGGGCAGCAGATAGAGGCAGGGGAGCAGGGAGATAAATCAGTCCCTCAGGCTGCAGCCAACCCCACAGCTACTCAGGTTGCAGCTAAACCAGACAGTAAAGCTAAAACACCTGCAGTTGCTGCAGTAAAGAAAGGAAAGAAGCACACGCAGAAAACCGATCGACCAGTAGATGATGATTCAGGTGAAGGATCCTCAATGCCTCCTGACACCCAATCAAGAGCCAAACCAACTGACACACAATCAGAAGCTGAAGCAACTGATGATACACAGTCAGGAGCCCAACCAACTGGCACAAAATCAGAAGCCCAACCAACTGGCACAAGATCTGGAGTCCAACCAACTAGCACATGATCAGAAGCCCAATTAACTGGCACAAGATCAGCAGCCCAACCAACTGCTACAAGATCAGGAGATACTATTAAGTTCTTTTCCCTGAAAGACCTTTGTGGCCTAAGAAAGGATTACACTCGACGACCTGATGAATCTATAATTAGTTGGTTAGTCCGTCTTTGGGATGCTGCAGGTGAGGCTACAATGCTGGATGGCACTGAAGCAAGGCATTTAGGATCCCTTTCACATGATCCAGTTATGAACCAAGAAATTATGAGGGAGGTTCACCCTTGCAGTCTCTGGGAATGAGTCCTGGGAAGTGTGGAACAAAGATATCTGTGTGCAGACGATCTCTATATGCAGCAAACCCAGTGAAAAACCATTGAACAAGGGATTCAGTGCTTGAGAGAAATGGCAGTGGCAGAGATTGTCTTCTCAGATGACCTAAACACTAAGAACCCCGACTTAGTACCATGTACACCTGTAATGTGGTGAAAACTTGTGTGACTTAGGCCACAGGAATACTCTTCTGCTTTAGGAATAATAAAGTGGGATGACACAGAGGAGACCGGGCTTGATATGGCGAGAAAGCTCCGAGCATAGGCAGATGCCATACGTAGTCCAACACATGCAAGAATCACAACTCTAGAAACACAGATGTGGGGATTAGCAGACAAGATGGAGGAGAATCACAAAAAACTCAGGGAGGAGATGAAAGAGGGCTTTCTCCAAATCTCTGCAGTACCGGTCAGAGGTTCTGGCACCACACGCAAACGTTCCCCAGATAGAGAGGAAAAAGGCATCCCACAGGCTAAGCTGTGGGGCCTCCTGCATGAATGTGGAGAAAACATTAAAAAATGGGATGGAGAATCTACTGATGCTCTGGCACAACGGCTGCGTGAATTGTTGGATGACAAGACTATGAGAGGAAGTTCTACCAAGAAGGAAGCAGCTCCAGTTACCCAGGGAAATAAGGATAATCAGGCTTAGAGGGGCCCTGTCTCTAGCCAGGTAGAGGCTAGGGAAAACCGTGTTTTTTGGACTGTGCGGATTCGTTGGCCTGGCACATCAGAACCACAAAAATATGAAGCCTTAGTTGACACTGGTGCACAGTGCACATTACCCCCATCAAGACAAGTAGGGGAAGAATCTGTTTCCATTGCTAGCATAACAGGGGGTTCACAAGATTTTACTTTAGTAGAAGCTAATGTGAGCCTAACTGAAAATAAGTAGAAGAGACACCCTGTTGTAACTAGCCCAGAAGCTCCATGCATTTTGGGCATAGACTTCCTCCAAAATAATTTTTTCAAAGATCCAAAAGGATTCAGGTGGGCATTCGGGATAGCAGCTCTAGAGACAAAAAGTGTTAAGCAGTTGAATACCTTACCTAGACTATCAGAGAACCCATCTGCTGTAGGTCTTCTGAAGGTGGAAGAGCAACAAGTGCCAATTGCCACTTCGACAGTCCATCGCCAACAGTACAGAACAACTCAAGATGCAGTGATTCCCATCCACAAGATGATCCGTGAGCTGGAGAGCCAAGGGGTGGTCAGCAAAACCCACTCACCCTTCAACAGCCCCATCTGGCCTGTACGCAAATCTGACATAGAATGGAGACTAATTGTAGACTATCATGCCTTAAACGAAGTGACTCCACCATTGAGTGCTGCTGTGCCAGACATGCTGGAACTCCTGAACGAGCTGGAGTCCAAGGCAGCAAAGTAGTACACCACAGTTGACATTGCTAATGCATTTTTCTCCATTCCTCTGGCTGCAGAATGCAGGCCTTAGTTTGCTTTCACCTGGAGGGGCATGCAGTACACCTGGAACCGACTGCCCCAGGGGTGGAAACACAGCCCCACCATCTGCCATGGACTGATCCAGGCTGCACTAGAAAAAAGTGAGGCTCCAGAACATCTACAGTACATCAATGACATCATTGTGTGGGGGAACATGGCAATAAAACTGTTTGAAAAAAGAGAGAACATCCAGATTCTCCTGAAAGCCAGCTTTGCTATCAAAAAAAGCAAAGTTAAGGGACCTGCTCAAGAGATCCAGTTCCTGGGAGTAAAGTCGCGAGATGGATGGCGTCAGATTCCCCCCAAAGTCATCCACAAAATCACAGCAATATCTCCACCAACCAACAAAAAGGAAACACAAGCTTTCCAAGGTGCCATAGGTTTCTAAAGAATGTACATTCCTACGTACAGCCAGATTGTAAGCCCTCTCTACCTAGTTACTCACAAGAAGAACGATTTCCGCTGGGGCCCGAAACAGCAACAAGGCTTTACCCAGATCAAGCAAAAGATCGCTCATGCGGTAGCCCTTAGTCCAGTCAGGACAGGACCAGAAATAAAGAACGTGCTCTACTCTGCAGCTGGGAACCATGGCCTGTCCTAGAGCCTTTGGCAGAAAGTGCCTGGTGAGACTTGAGGCTGACCACTAAGATTCTAAAGCCAAAGCTACAGAGAGTCTAAAGCCAACTATACTCCAACAGAAAAAGAAATCTTGGTTGCCTATGAAGGAGTCCAAGCCACCTCAAAAGTAGTAAGCACTGAAACACAACTCCTGCTGGCACCTCGACTACCAGTGCTAAGATAGATGTTCAAAGCAAAAGTTCCCTCTACCCACCCCGCCACCAATGCCACATGGAGCAAATGAATTGACCTCATTACACAGCGTGCCCGTGTTAGAAACCCGAATCACCCGAAAATTTTAGAAATAATTACAAACTAGCCAAAAGGTAAAAACTTCAGTCTCACGGATGAAGAACAAGAGCAAGTGACGTGCTGAAAAAGCTCCACCGTACAACCAATTGCCAGCAGAAGAAACTCGCTACACTCTTTTCACTGATGGTTTCTGTCATATTGTTAAGATGAAACGAAAGTATAAAACAGCTATATGGAGTCCCACATGACAGGTTGCACAAGCCACTAAAAGAGAAAGTGAGACAAGCTAACTCACTGAGCTCAAAGCTGTTCAATTAACCCTAAACACTGTTAAAAGAAAGAAGTGGCCAAAGCTCTACCTCTACACTGATTCATAGATAGTAGCCAATGCTCTATGGGGATGGCTGGAGAAGTAGAAAAAGAACAACAGGCAGCATAGAGAAAAAACAATTTAGGCTGCTAATGAGTGAAAAGACATTGCCAGTCAGGTAGAGAAGCTACCTGTAAAAGTCCATCATGTAGATGCCCATGTCCCCAAGAGCCAGGCTAATGAGGAGCACCGAAACAACGAGCAGGTAGATCAGGCTACAAAAATAAAAGTGTAAAAAAAAGACTTAAATTAGCAACAGAAGAAAAAGTTGGTCCTAACTCAATAGGCCCATGATGCTTCTGGTCATCAGGGCAGAAATGCCACCTATAGGTGGGCACAAGACCGAAAACTAGATCTAACCATAAACAGTATTTCTCAGGTTATCCATAACTGTAAGACGTGTGCTGCAATCAAGCAGGCCAAGCCAGTAAAGCCCCTATAGTATGGCAGGCAATGGTCGAAGTATAAGAAAGCCTAGCAGATTAATTATATTACACTGCCCCAGACACACCAAGATAAGCACTATGTACTCACAATAGTAGAAGCCACCACAACATGGCTAGAGACCTACCCTGTGCCTCATGCTACAGCCCGTAACACCATTCTAAGCCTTAAAAAACAAGTTCTTTAGAGGCATAGCACCCCTAAGAAGATTAAGTCAGACAATAGAACTCATTTCAAGAACAGCCTCATCAACAACTAAGCTAGAAAACATGGCACGGAGTAAGTGTACCATATCCCCTATCATACACCAGCTTCAGAAAAAGTAAAAAGATACAATAGACTGCTAAAAACCACCCTGAAAGCACTAAGTAGATCATTCAAAAATTAAAAACAGCATCTAGCAAAGACCACCTTGTTAATTAACACCCAAAGTTCCACCAACAGAGCAGGCCCTGCCCAATCCATGCCCCTACATACAGTAGATAAAGAAAAAGTCCCAGTTTTAGCTGTGCTCTGTCTCCGCACCAGGCGGACGCTGGCCTCTGGCTGGCTCAGATCTGCACAGCGATCAGGATGTTCCCAGTTTGGATATGCATGCAGGTTATCTTTACCTGCTGGCTCGGCTTCTCAGCAGCAGCTGGACTAAATAGTGTTGTGACAGCAGCGGCAGTAGAAAAGGATGGCTCTCAGCTTAGCAGGTTAAAAGATGTTTATTCAGGCCTAACTGCGGTTGCACCACAGCTAGTCCAAACCGCAGGCCAGAGAGAGGCTCGAGAGCAGCTAGAGAGAGTTTGAATCTCCCTCCTCCACCTTATAACTGGGGGAGGGGTTCAGGGGCGTTACAACAAGGCAACGAATCAGGGGATTCAGGGGGCAACAAGGAGGTGTCCCCCTCCAAGCCTCTGACCAACCATCTCCAGAGGAAAGGGATTCCCTCAGGGCGACCTATTACTTGAAGCCCTCTCTGTATGATTTCTCAATCTTGGGAGGGGTTCCAAAGTGATAGGCAGGCTGCCCCAGAGAGAGGGGGAGCAAAGGGGATGGTCCAGGTCAGGTGAGGGGTGGGAGGACTGACATAGAACACCTTGTTATACAGAAAACTCAAAAGGGGATGGACTGTTACAAAACTGGGGATACAGTGAACTGAACCATAACATAAAACTTCTTATAAAAACCTAATAAAACAATTCTCACACTGCCACACACAGTAGTACATATAAGAAATTTGTTAAAGAAGACAGTTTAGATCAATTCTACTTCAAGCATAGACAAACCCATCTGTGGGATTTTCTTTGCTCAAAGACCAAGTTACACATAGTGAGTAATGCAAAAAGATAAAACCCACATGATGTGTACCCTAAAGAAATCTAATTGTTAGGTGAAAACTGTGTGTAACTCTCACTGTGTGCTGAATAGTACTGCCACTGTATGTAGCTGTATATTGCATATTGTTTTTATATAGATATGTGTATGTGTAGAGCTAGAGTATATATATTAGTTTTAGTAAATTGACGATATAGGGATAAGGGGTGGAATGTCCTAGGGTGACTTTATGATACTTGTATCCCCAATCGTCTCTTCTATTTCTGCTGTATATTGAGTTCTGTGCCTTTAAGACTGGTTCTAAAAGCAAGGAAAAGCAAGGATTTTATTTTAAAAAAACTGCCTGACTCCTACACATTCTTCTCTGGATGGGGTATTTGGTGAAGGCTTGGAGAGACTGCAGGACAGAGATTTTTTTTGCTTTTAGCTAGTCTCAGCTAGCTAGGGCAAATAAGTTCCCTGGACTGTTTTTTTTTTTTTTTTTGTTGTTGTTGTTTTTTTTTTTTTTTTTTCCTTTTTCTTAGAACTGTTTAAACCTGCTCTGGACTGAAAACTCAGGGGAGCACCGAGGCTTGCACCTGTGGCCCACCGGGGCCTGGACCTTGGCATTTTCCAGCAGTGATGGAGGGACTGGGACTGATAAAAGACTGAGAGACAGCTGAGCTACACCCATGGCAAGAACTTTCTCAATTTGCCATCTCACTCCAGAACAAGAGGTTTTATTGTTTCATATTATTCATTCTTTATACTTATATGCACTTTGTTTGTTAAGTAAAATAGTTTTTTCCACTTTTCTCCAAGAAAGTTGTTTTTGGTTTGTTTTTTTTTTTTACCAGACCAGTTAGAGGGAAGACCCACTTAAGTTTGCTTCCTGGAAGGATCCTATTCAAAGGTTTTCTCCCAAATTTGTCCCTAAACCAAGACAGACTCCCAGGGCAAGGGTGCAGGTCTCTGCCCTGGGGGAAACTGAAGGGCGAAAGATGCCAGTCCCTAATGGATGCAGTTATTTGGGACAGGAGAGGGACAGTGTAAATCTCAGAATTTGCTTGGAGCTGCCCACCATTGGTCAGGTCTCTTGGGGTTAGGACAATTAATTTTGTGCAGTACAATAGCACAACCATTCCTCCTGGCCAAGGTTAAACATCCCAGTTCTGCAGAACAGCCTTTGTGTTGGCCTGACAGAAACCCCTCATGCTCCCTCAGGAATGCTGCTGCTCCTGATGTCATGTCCATTGACTAGAGAAAGGAACAGCTGTGGCTCAGAACTGGATGGAGATGAAGAGCTCCTCACTCCTCAGCCACCACTTGAGCTGTGAGTGCCACCTTGGACTCACCTGTGGGCAAATCATACAGGATCCACAAGGATCACTGAGTCCAACTCCTGGGCCTGCACACGACAGCCCCAAAATCCTTCCATGTGCCTGAGAGCATTGTCCAAATACTCTGTGAACTCTTGGGGCCATGACCACTTCCCTGGGGAGCCTGTTCCCATGTCTAGCCACTCTCTGTGCTGTTGAGGGTCAGAACTCATGGTCTTCAACCAGTAGATCCTGCCAGCCAGGGAGCCCACAACAGCCACAAGTGCATTTGAGATTTAATTAATTTATAAATAGGAACACATAGCACCACCAACTCAATGATCTTGGAGGCCTTTTCCAACCTAAATGATTCTGTGGTCCTGTGATCCTACTCAGAGCATCTTCAGGAGCTCTCAGCATCTCATCTCAGGAGTGGGAACCAGTCCCACAAACTGACCTGCAGGTTTCCCTCCTCTTTATTTGTAATTCTGTTTTCTAGACATCAGCGACAATTTGACTTTTAAGGCTTGTGGGTATTTTTCAGACAAACAGAAACCAATTGGTAAATGCACACAATGATAAATCAATCAATCAATGGCTCAATTTGCACTTGTTTTTTACCCAGTGGTGAGGAGACCTGAGTGTAATAAATATGTACAGAAATGGAAATGATGGATCATTTCCCAAACCAGCTCAGGTGTTTGGTTTGGGAAGCTGTGAATACCTGGGGCCATGTTTGCTCCTTACCTCCATGACCTGCACTGTGCTGAGATCCAAGCCAGAGGGACAGGATTTGCATTTTGAGCAAATTTCCCAACTTTACAAGTTGATTGTGCTCAACTTCCTCCAGACGCCTCTCAGCAGAAGAGCTTTCAAAAACCCCCTTCTCTCTAGAATCCTCAAAATATTCCATTTTGAAGCAGCCAGAGCAGATGATGGAGGAGAACAGACTCTCCAATCAGTGCCAGGGCAGGAGGGCTGGGAGCGAGCAGATGCAGCACGGAATGGGATGTGCAGTGGGATGAGAGAAACTCCCCAGCTTGTTTGGACCCATTATGGCACATTATTCATCCAAACACTCAGCTGAAATCAGCCAGCTCCAGGGTTTGTCAATTTGCTCTGTTTCAAAAAAACCTCAGGCTTCAGAGAAAAAAAAGTGCCCAATATATCTCTTTAACAGACTGCAGCCAAGTGGTCCTAGAGAGGAGCCCATCATCCCTAGTTATTGCCTTGCTCACATCCCTGTGAAAATTTGGGAATGGTTTCTCTGAGCTGAGAGGGGAGGTGAGGATCTGGATAACTCTCTGCCTTGTTAAAACATTTGGGATATTTTCCTGCGTGGAAAGGGCTGCCAGGATTAAGTCCTTATCCCAGGAGGCCTATTATTGCAGCATGCCTGAGTGAATTCCTTGTACAGACAAAGGTGATCCCTGTGTCCCATGGGAGGGAGGCCCTCACTCTGCCCTGATGCTGCTGGTGAGAGATAAATGAACCCAAGAGAAAATCTGGGGGGTCACAAGCAAATCTGGGGTCTGTGAGCAGATCTGGAGTTTGTGAGCAAATCTGGGGGTCCATGAATAGCTCTGGGGTCTGTGAGCACACCTGGGGTGTCTCTAAGCACATCAAGGGTGTCTCTAAGCATGTCTGGGGGATCTTTAAGCACATCTGGGTTGCTACACCCACTGTCTCCCTGCCTGGTGATCAGGGATACTTTCCCAGGGAGGGAAGGCAGGGAGCAGGCTGGGGTCCTGCACCAGCCACCCTTCCTCACCCCCCAAGCCTGTCACTGTCCCATCAGGGGCAGAGGGACAGTGACAGGTGGGATGGTGCCTCTGATTTCCAAGTGCTGGTGGCTTTGGGTAGGTTGGACCTTGCTGGAGTTCGTAAGCAACACAAATGCTGACACTCCCTACCCAGGAACTGCAGATGCAAACAAAGCCCTTCCATCAGTCCCTCCATGGCATCCACACTGGGACCCTCAGGAATGGTGTGGGACCCCCATCATGCCTCAGCAGTGACTCAGAGGGTCCCACTGCAATCCCCCCAATCTATATCTTCTCCTGCTACATTAAAGGGCAGTCTGCCATGGCTTGAGGGTTTTATCTGTTTGCCCACCTCCCTCCATCCCTGGGGGTAGATGAGCTCCCTTAGGGACCCCATCAAAGCCCCATGGACATCCAGAACCCTCCCTGAGCTCCTCGAGGCTCAGTCCCAAATCCAGGTTTGTGAACCAAGAACAAATACTCTGGTTTTTGTTCAGCCTTTCCAGCCCTAGCACCAAGAGTGTGGCAACATTTGCCAGCTGGTGACATTGAGCCCCTGTGTGAACATCTCTTGTCTCTGCTTGGCTCACCAGGGCTGATTTCCACCATTCCAGAATCTCCAGGCTTTGCAGCATTTCCAAGAGAAATCCAGTTTTGTCCTTACGCTCTCAGTTCAGGGATGCTCCAGTGCCACAATTTCCCTGTGCCACCACCACAAAGGTAAGAGATCCCAAGTTTGGATGGTTTTGCTCATGAACTCACTGTGGAACAGTTTCAGTCGTGACCTTTGGGATGAACCTGGGCTTCCACAGGGGATGTGGGCTGGGACTGCATGGGAACTGTGAGGGCTCCAAGGAGCCCCTCCAGATCCTGGCAGTGCCTGATTCACCTTCCTAAAAACACGTCCATATTGTGACTGTGGTCAATGCTGTGGTGGGAATGTGGCCAGCTGGCCTCCCCTGTGTTCCCCTTGCTGCCCTCCTCGCAGCGCAGGCAGCTCCCAGTGGCTGCTGGAGCAGTGGCTGCAAGATGGAGCTGGCAATCTGGTTTCAATAAAATCGGCAGATTGTTCCATGGCTGGATGGGAAAGTTGTGAGTCTCCAGGATTTTCTCCTCTGGCAGCTGGATCCTGTTTGTCCATTGCTGCAGCTCCCACCCCATGTCTCCGGAACAGGCCTTCCAGAGAGAGGGTCAATGTCCCAAGCCTGTCAGGGTGTCAGAGGCATTTGGACAGTGCCCTTAACATGCTTCAGCTCCCTGAATGAATCAGGTAGTTGAAACTGATTGATTTTCTCAGTGTCTTCCAGATGAAAATATAACATTCTATCTTATCCTTATCCTTATCCTTATCCTTATCCTTATCCTTATCCTTATCCTTATCCTTATCCTTATCCTTTTCTAATTCTTATTCTATTCTACTTCATTGTCCTGGGTTTGACTGTGTATCCCCAATCGTCTGTTGGGTGCAGGGGGGAGGGCAAGCGCGGTTTGTTTTTCCCCAGGAAAACTCTGCTCATCGGAGTGACCTTGAAGCGGGGGAGTTGGAACCCGGCACGGCTGAAGAAGCTCTGTTGTTTTTTTTCCCCGGCAGTTAGTTAGTGTAGTGCTAGCGTAGTTAGACGCTGTAGAATAGCTGAAGCGCTTTTTTTTTGGTTTTTTTTCCTTTTCCTTTTTTCCTTTTTTTCCCTTTTTTTTTCTTTTTTTGCTCTCTCCTCAGAACCATTCCAACCTCTCCGGACTGAGGACCTGGGGAAGCACCGGGGGCCTCCACAGGGGACCCACCCCACCAAGACCAGCCCTGCACATCTCCTTTTCTCCCAACGCCAGTGGAGACGGAGCGGTGGAGCACCGTGACAACCTTCAAGAGGAGAGACTTTTCTTTAAGTTTGTTATCCCTCCGTAAGCGGCACGAAGCTCTTGTCATCGGGTATTGTGCTGGGAGTGCTTTGCCTGTGTAATAAACAGGTTTTTTCCACTTCTCTCTGAGGAAGTCTTTTCCCGAACCGGTTGGGGGGAGGGAAGGGGAGCCCCTCAGGAGCATTTCTCCCAAAATCTGCCTGAAACCACCACAACCATTCTGTTCCATCCCATTCCATCTCATCCCAGTCTGTGTGCTGTGCTGCTTGGAGCATGGCACCTGCCCTCAGTCCAGGTAGAGGCAGCACTTCGAAATATTGCAGTTTTCTAGGTTTTCTCTATACCTTTCAATTCCAAAAGCACTGTGACTTCTGAGGGAAAAGCCAAGCCTTTAAAGCCATAAAAATCTGGTTTCCCTCCTCCTATATAAGAGCAAACTTTAAAAAAACACTAAAACTTTAACAACTTTATTGTTTTTTGAAGTATTTTGTGAAGCTAGGCCATTCCTGGGCTCTCTCTGTTATCCAGGCAAACCGGATAACAGCAGGACAGATCCAGAACAGCATCCCCAAGAGCCAGCCTGGCCTTCCTCCCTTGCCTGGCTCTATTGCAGTCCCCAAACTGGCCCAACAGGAATTTCTGCTCCATATTGAAATGAACTTGAGGCAGTAAAGGAGTAAATGTGTAAAGAGAGGGATGAGTGCTCTGTCAGTTTGGTGCAGTGGAACTCCACTTACAGCCCCTTTATCTTCTGAGTTCTGGCAATGGCAGAGGCACTGACTCACTCCAAGAGCCTCCATCCTGCAGTGCCATGAATCCCAAACCCACGGCTGCACTCTCAGCGTTCTGCTCCTGCCAGGACAGAAAAAGCAGAGAGCAGGACAGAGCAGCTGCATTTCTCACCTCATCAGCTAAATTTCGATGAAATAATTTTGATGAATTGTTTAGGAAGGAAAAAGCCCCATTAACTGTGCATTTGCTGTTAATTAATAGGCTGCTTTTTCCTCCTCTGGCACAGCACTTCCGAGCCGCCTCGCTCTGCTCTGAGCACAGCATCCTGGGGGGCACAGGGAGGTGGGGAGTGGGATCTGGGCAGGGTGGGACCTGCAGCAGCCTGACTCCAGGGAGAATGGCTGTTCCCAGCTCCATGCCCTGCTCCAAATGTGAAACATGAGGATGGGAAAAGCAAACATCCCCATTCTTCTCCCAAATTAAGAAGGCTTTCGACACCATAGGTATTGAAACTAATGAAGATGGAGTTGAAAGCCTATGGGTAAGAATTAAGGGGAAAGCAAACAAGGCTGACATCCTACTAGGAGTCTGTTATCGTCCACCCAACCAGGAAGAAGAGGTGGATAACTTATTCTATAAGCAGCTAGATGATGTTTCAGGATCATCAGCCCTTATTCTTTCAGGTGACTTCAACCTGCCAGACATCTTCTGGGAACTTAATACAGCAGAAAAGAAGCAGTCCAGGAAATTTTTAGAGTGCATAGAGGACAACTTTTTGTCGCAGCTGGTGGGTGAGCCCACCAGGGGACGGACTATGTTAGACCTATTGTTTGCAAATAGAGATGGGCTGGTGGGAGATGTGGTGGTTGGAGGCCACTTGGGGCAGAATGATCATGAAATTATAGAGTTCTCAATATTTGGTGAAATCAGGAGGAACACCAATAAGACTCTTACACTAGACTTCTGGAGGGCAGACTTTGGCCTATTTAGGAGGCTTATTCAGAGAGTTCCTTGGTAAGCAGCCATTAAAAACAAAGGAGTTCAGGAAAAGTGGAAGTGCTTCAAAACAGAGATCTTGAGGGCACAGGAACAGACTGTCCCTGTGTGCCAAAAGATGAGTCGATGAGGTAAACGTCCAGCCTGGATGGGCAAGGAGGTTTTGGAGGAACTTAGGAATAAAAAGAGGATGTATCATTTTTGGAAGGAGGGTCAGGTCTCTCAGGATGTATTTAAGGGGGCTGCTAGAGCATGTAGGAAAAAAATTAGGGAGGCCAAAGCTCAGTTTGAACTTAAAATGGCAACTTCTGTAAAGCATAATAAAAAATGTTTCTCCAAATATATTAATGGTAAAAGGAAGGGTAAGGCCAACCTTTGTTTGCTATTGGATGAGGGAGGGAACTTAGTAACTGAAGATGAGGAGAAGGCAGAAGCGCTTAATGCCTTCTTTGCCTCAGTTTTCAGTGGGGCGACAACTTGCCTTCAAGACAACTGTTCTCTTGGGTTGGTTGATGGTGTCAGGGAACAGAATGGTCCCTCCATTATCCAAGAGGAGGCAGTCAGAGAACTGCTGAGCTGCTTGGATACTCATTAATCTATGGGCCCAGATGGGATCCATCCCAGGATAATGAGGGAGCTGGCAGATGAGCTTGCAAAGCCACTCTCCATCACTTACCAACAGTCTTGGCTCACTGGTGAGGTTCCAGATGACTGGAAGCTGGCCAATGTGACACCCATTCACAAAAAGGGTGGGAGGGAGGATCCTAGAAATTATAGACCAGTCAGCCTGACCTCAGTACATGACAAGATAATGGAACAGTTTATATTGAGTGTCATCACACAGAATTTACAGGATGGCCAGGGTCTCAGGCCCAGCCAGCATGGGTTTAGAAGGGGCAGGTCATGTTTGACCAACCTGGTCTCCTTTTATGACCAGGTGACCCGCCTGGTGGATGCAGGAAGGGCTGTGGCTGTTGTCTATTTGGATTTCAGCAAGGCCTTTGACACTGTCTCCCACAGCATACTGCTGGATAAGCTGGCAGCCCGTGGCTTGGACAGGAGCACTCTTCGCTGGGTTAGGAACTTGCTGGATGGCCAGGCCCAGAGAATGGTGGTGAACAGTGCTGCATCTAGCTGGTGGCCAGTCACCAGTGGTGTCCCTCAGGAGTCTGTGCTGGGGCCAGTTCTGTTCAATATTTTTATTGATGACATGGATGAGGGTATTGAATCTTTCATTAGTAAATTTGCAGATGACACTAAGCTGGGAATGTGTGTCGATCTGTTGGAAGGTAAGATGGCTCTGCAGAGAGATCTGGAACAGCTGGATGGATGGGCAGAGTCTAACAAGATGAAGTTTAATAAGTCCAAGTGCCGAGTCCTGCACTTTGGCCACAATAACCCCCTGCAGCTTTATAGGCTGAGGACAGTATGGCTGGACAGTGCCCAGGAGGAAAGGGACCTGGGGGTACTGGTTGACAGCCGGCTGAACATGAGCCAGCAGTGTGCTCTGGTGGCTATGAAGGCCAACAGCATCCTGGCCTCTATCAGGAATAGTGTGGCCAGCAGGAGCAGGGAGATCATTCTTCCCCTGTACTCAGCACTGGTCAGGCCACACCTTGAGTATTGTGTCCAGTTCTGGGCCCCTCAATTTAGGAAGGACATTGAGATGCTTGAGCGTGTCCAGAGGAGAGCAACAAGGCTGGTGAGAGGCTTGGAACACAAGCCATGTGAAGAATGTCTGAAGGAGCTGGGGTTGTTTAGTCTGGAGAAAAGGAGACTCAGAGGTGGCCTTATCACTCTCTACAACTTCCTGAAGGGTGGCTGTAGACAGCTGGGGTTGGTCTCTTTCTCCAGGCAGCAACTGACAGAATGAGAGGACACAGTCTCAACTGCATCAAGGGAAATATAGGTTGGATATTAGAAAAAAGTTTTTCATGGAAAGAGTGACAAAGTACTGGAATAGTCTGCCCAGGGAGCTGGTGGAGTCACCATCCCTGGATGTGTTTAAAGAAAGACGATGTGGCACTCGATGCCAGTATCTAGTTGAGGTGTTAGGGCATGGGTTGGACTCGATGATCTTGTAGGTCTCTTCAAACTCAGACATTCTGTGATTCTGTGATTCAAACCTCTGCAGGGCTGCCCCATCCAAGTCCATGGGTAGCCACCCGGGCACTGTGCAATGCCATCAGGGAAGGTGTAGAGTTCCACAGCTTCTCAACTTTATTATTTTTAATAAATTCTCTTTTTGTGTATTTATTTTCTGTATGTGTCTTGTAAACATCTCTGGAATGTTATTCGAGGGGAACATTGGCTGATATGCCCCAGGAACCAGATGATGGAGCTGCTGGGGGTGGGAGCAGGGCAATGCCTGGTGCCTCAGGGTGCTGGGTGCCCAGGGCTTGCACCAACCACACACACAGCAGGGAGTGGGGATGAGTAAAAAGTCTTGGCAAATCATTTTCACTCACAACGATTCTGTCAAAATGCCCACAGGATGCCAAAACATAGGAGGGGAGGGAGCAGTCACACCTGTCCATCTCCCACACACCCTCTGGCAGCATGGCTAAGGGGACATCCACAGTGTCCCCAGTTTTGGTCCTTGGTAGCACAGGCAGAGCCCCAGCAAAGAGTTCAGGCTGGGAGAGCTGGGGGTGTTCACCTGGAAAAGAAAAAGCTTCAGGGAGGCCTCACAGCCTCTTCCGGTGCCTGAAGGGGCTTCAAGAGAGCTGGAGAGGGACTTTGGACAAGGAATGGGGGGACAGAACATGGAATGGCTTCCTTCCACCTCAAGACACAAAGAGAAGGGTCAGATGGGAATTCTTCCCTGTGTGGTGAGGCCCTGGCACAGGGTGCCCAGAGAAGCTGTGGAAGTTCCCTGGAAGTGTTCAAGGCTGTGCCACTTGCTTCACTAGTCAGGCCAGAGAGAAGAGCCCTGCAACATTTGGTCCAAATTAAAGATGGTTTGTTTTGAGATGCAAATAGTTTGTAATCAGAGAGGGAAAGGTGGAAATAGCCACAACTTAATTTCTACAGTCTAAAATGAATCAGGCATCTGTGGGGGCTTTTTAATATGTATTTCTTTTAATAGAGTGAGTAACATTTGTGTGGGCTGAATTAGCCCTAAATGAAAGCAAACAAGGCATAATTAGAAACTGGTTCACTTTTTTTTTCCTGGTTTCTTCCCCTCTGGAAGGGCAGGAAGTTGTGCATTCAAGGTGTGCATCTGGAAGGGATGAACGAGCCCAGCAGCAGGGTCCAGCTAGGGGGGTAAGGAGGGGGCAGCAGGAGCTGCCAGCACAGCTGACACAGGAGCTGGGCACACACTGGGGACCATCCAGTGGCTTTAAGGCTTCTGGAGGTGCAGGATAAGGCCCCCCTCTCAGATGCCAGCCCCACCAGTGGCCATGGTACTGTGGGTCCCTGTTCCCACAGCCAGACATCTCTACTGTGGGAACCTGCCTCTGCCAAGCAGCAGAAGGGCTGCTTTGCAAAGGCAGCTCCATGTGTAAATCTGGGAAGCTCCCTCTTGGGAAGTACCTGAGTTTCTCATTTAACATGGCATCACACTGTATTCTTTCTTTATAAAGAGCCCTCATTTAACTTTCGGCATGTTTGTACATCTAATTAAAAATGGGCCACGTTTAATTGATTTCATATATCACTGCTGCTGCCTCCAGCACAGTCCAGTGATGGTGACAGTGCTGCATCCCTGGCACAGGCACATGGCTGGGTCCCAGATGTCTCTTCTGCTCTGCCCTCGTTCCATTGGCATTGCCACAAGTGTCACCAGCCCCCAGTGTCACCATCCCCAGGGAGCTCCCCCTGGCCAGAGGAGCACCAGGCTGAGTGGGGCAGTGTGATCATGATACGCAAAGCAATCACACGAGATGAGAGATTTTCGCAGGGCAGAGACTTCTCCGATCCAGCTCAAGCTGAGTCAGGGCGGAGAGAGAGCCTCCTTGTTTATTTCTTACTTTTTATACATTTGTGGGTCTGGCTGAAGATTGGCTTCTGGAGTTTCTACCGCCTAGCCGAATGGCCAAACTAGCTGTCAGTTACAATTGTTTTCAGGTTAGAAATATGCAAACAAAGGACAGAGAATGAAAAACAAAGGATTTGTTTATGTTACATGTGTGAGAAAAAGGTAGAAACTGCTCCTAATATTGTGCAGTAGCTAAAAGGTCTGACTCCATTTTATGAACAATCAAAAGGCTTTTAAAAACTCAGAAAAACCAGGGTGACAGGGCAGGGAGAGCTTCTCCAGCTGTTCCATGGCTTCCCTCCAACTCCATGGTACCCACACATGACCACTGTGGGCTGGTGGTTTCCAAATCCTCAGGCTGGAGAGGAGGAAGCTGCTTTCAGGGCAAGGCAGGAGCTGGAGAGCTCTCTCCATGTCCCTGGCACCCCTGCATGGGCACTGGGGCTGAGCTGGGATCATGGCACTGCCTGTGCTTCCCATCACCCTGTACTCAGTGTTCCCAATGTCCCTGCTCTGGCATCACCACAGCAAGGGACACACCAGCTCCTTGGGGCAGGAACCTCTCTGGAACACAGGGACAACAGGACAGCAGAGAGGGGGACAGCACTGGGGGACAGGGAGCATCACTGGGGAGCCTGAGCCTCACAGGACATGTGCCCAGTGTGTGCACCCAGTGACTGTGCCTGCCCTGCCAGCCCCGGAGCTGCAGCAGTGATGGTCACTGCTCATCCTGCTCCTGTCACAGCTCTCCCAGGGAACTGAATCTAACTGTCAGCAAAGAGGGGATGATGATTCAGCTCCCACCAAAGGCTACAGTATTACCTAGCAGCTTAATAATGAAAACTGTCATCATTCCTGCAATAAGGAAAGATAAATAAGTTATTAAAAGAAGAGCCTGCCACCCTGCCTGGGGAGACCAATGCGCCAGAGGGATATTAACTGCTGGCCACAGCCTGTCTGTTTGGGGAACGGAGAGGGATACCCTGAGAGCTCCAAGGAAGAGCTCTTTCTCCTCCAGCTGGCTTGAAGAGAGCTTGTGTGCCTGGCACAGTGAGAGCCACCACTCTTGCTCCCATTTCTACTCCTCCTCAAAGCTGCAAAGACAAATACAGCCCCAGGAAGGGAGATGGGGCTGGGGGGAGGACAGAAGGTGAGGAGATGCCAGAGCAGACTATGAAGATCTGATCACCCCAAATTCAGAGCAAGGAGTGCATTAATGAGAGCTTTGCTGAGCACTGTCAGTGGGACCCTCCGCTGCAAGAGCACCAAGGGACCAACCTCCAGAGCATCCCTCTGGCAGTACCTGCAGCTGATGCTGTGCAGAGAAGGGGCCAGTGCAGCTTCCACACTGGACCCTGCTCAGCTTCACAACCAAAACCCCTTTCCCCTCCCTGCCAAGCTCCCCTGGTTGGAGCTCAACTTTAGCATCTGTCAATATGTGACACAGCAAAAGGCAGCTCTGACATGGTGAGAGCAAGGTGTGAAATGGTAAAGGAAGGAGGAAAGAAGTGACTTTCCTTACCCAGCTGTATTTTACTGGGAGAACATCCATGAGCTGTTCCATCTCTGGCCAGGAATGGTGAGGCCCTGGCTGCTCTGCAGAGCTGAACAGAATAAATGACCTTCATAATACTTTCTCTCTGAAATCCTCCAACTTCCCACTAATAAACAATGTGGTTGTCAGGGCAGTCCAGTCACTTTATCTAAAAATTGCTCCTTCCTTCCTCCCTGAACAGTCAGAGAATCTTCCCTGGACCCTATAGCAACACATTCTCCTCCCTACTGTCTTCTGGGGATAAGTCATCCCCAGGCCTTCACCCCCTCCCACATCCCCAGCTGTACCCCCATCCCCACTGGTGTGAGCTCCTGGGGGATTAAAAAAATAGATCATTTATTGTGGCAGCCCCCTCTCTCTCTGGGATACCTCAGTGCCATTTTTAGCCTCAGCACAGCCCCTGGAACCGCATTTTTTAATCACTGTGTTTACATGCATGTTCTGGAGCTGCTGAAGTGTCCTGACAAGCCTCTGGAACCAAAGGCTTGTAGTTGCCCCAGGGGCAGAGAGCAATGTGAAAGAATCACCTGGGCTGCCATGGGGATGGCCTAGGAAGGCCTGCAGGAACACACCTGGCATGGGCAGGTGGGCTCCGGGCCATGGCCTTGCCACCCACAGAGGCGCAGGCTCCAGCACACTACGCTCCGGTGGCACAGCCCACAGACTCCATCAGGGACCACAGGTGAGTTTCCACTCTTGGCCAGGAAAGATACAGTAAAGTTAGTGAACATCTTAAAAATTGAGCATCTAATGAGGCCCATCCTGCAGCCGAGGACTGGGTGCCAGCTGGGCACTGGCTCCGCACCATGCCCTGCCCGTCCCAGCAGATGAATCCCACAGCACCTGCATGGGTGTGGGGCTGTGGGGGCAGAGCAGGCCCCAGGACACGGCCACTACTTAAATGGCCTGGGGACACTGGAGAGAGGTAGGGAAGATCTGGCGTGACACTGAATTGTCTCACCAAAACCCTTTGCTCTTCGACTCCCAGAAACATTTTACTTCCTGAAAACCCATTTTCAGGTCTTGCTGTCACTGGTTCATGTTCCCTCAGCCACCAAGGGGTGGCTATCTGGGAAAGGTCATTCTCCTGTGCCCTCAGGCTAAAGACAAGGGCTTGTCTGTGGTGCCATCCCCCTGATACCATGGTGCCATCTCCTCCATGCTGTGCATCCTCACTGCCAAAGCCGGGCAGCAGCAGTCCCACCTGTGGCCATCTCAGAGGGACCTGAGGGCTGGGCTGAAGGCAATTTGTCAGAACTTTCCATCCCTCTGTACTTTCCTGGCTGGGAACAACACAGCATCCAGTATGCGGATGAGAAAGCCCTCGGATGTCTTGGCTCTTGCTGCAGGAGGGGACAGCCTCATCCCAGCTCACAGCGCAGGATTTCATCTCACATCCCACTGGGCAAAGCTGACCGGGGCCATGCCCATGCCCCCTCTCAAGCCACCTCTCCCTCCCCCTGCTCTGCTCTGGCTGTGCTGAATGTGACCCATCCCTCCTCCAAGTGCTGCTCCCCTACCTCTGCCCTGACCCAGGCCCTGTTTCCAGGGTTCTTGCCCACCTTGATGCTCCTCTGGAGACTCTTTCCCCCAGTCTCCCTCCTCCTGGCCAGCCTCCTGACATCCCTGCCCTCTACTGCTCTCCTGTTGCTCATAAAATATATATAGAATATAGAACATTATTTTATGATGTACTAAAAAAAAAAAAAAAAAAAAAAAAAACAAACACCTGTATCTAGGAGACACATGTCAAACCTCAGCAGCACATGCAGGAATGCTTTTGTCCCAGCTGTTGCTGGACTACCTGGGTCTGAAAGCTTTTCACGACAGGAACCTTGTTTTCTTGATTTATTGATTTTTTTTTTTTTTTTTCCTGGCACTGGGCAGCAGTGGTGGCTGTGCACAGTCAGCAGTGATGCCATCTGTCCTTTGGATCCCATCTCTTGAGGCCCTGCCCAGGGATCCCCAAACCAGAGCTGGGAGTGTGGGTATCAGTGGAGCTGCCAAGTGTGAGGAGGGGCAGGAGCAGGGGCCTCCCATTGTCCAGAGGATGCTGCTGCAGTTATTGTTCCTCAGCTCCTGTACCTGTCAGAGTCCTCTCCCTCCTTCCCCAGGGTTGAGCCTGTGCCCATCTGGGACCCATCAGCTTTTCCTGGGGTTTTACTGAACTGCTGGTTCCTGCACAGGTGATCTGGGGCACCCATGAGCAGGGAACTGCTTGTCTTTCTTATCAGGGCTGACATCAGACCCTAAACAATCAAGGGATTCCATCCCACACCAGTACCCACACCCTGAGGTGCAAGCTCCATTCCCCAGGGTGCCAGACCCACACTAGGAGCTGCCAGCTCCTGGTTCTCCCTGTTTTCCTTCCCCTCCTGGGCTGGTGAACTTTCCTACAGCCCTTCAGCCCTAGCTCCATAAAGCTCCCGATTCATTCCACAGATATTTCCTGCACTGGGGCGTTCTGCAGTCTCTGCTGGTTTGAAGTGCTCCATTTATTCGTCCTGGGGGCACCATTACTTTCTGCTTTAGTAGTTCTGCCTGCTCTGAAATCTCTGCAGGCTCCATCCATGAGAGGAAAAATTGATGAAAGAATAATAATGATGATATATTTATATATATCCTTGTGGTGGCCCTTGGTGCACGTGTTCGTCACTGATGAGGAGACCAGAGGGCGAGGGGGTGCTCAGTTCCCAACAGGCTCCCAATGGCAGATGTGTGTCCTCACCCTGCTGCCCTCCTCCTCCCCTTCCTCTTCCTTCTCCTCCTCCTCCCAAGGCACCCCTGTCTGTTCTCCCCAGAGGGTCTCAAGTGGGTCTTATGGCCAGAAGAGCTGGACATCTCTGGAGACAGGATTCTGGTAGTGCCTGTGGGACATCCTGGGCAGGCTGGAGCCACTTCCAAGCTCATCCATCCATTGGGATGGCAGGAACAGGGATCGGGGTGGGGAGAGCAGCTGAGTTGGGAATAGAGCCTTACAAAGCGGCGCATATGGAAGACATGCACAGCCAAGTCTCCTGGCTTCTGCCTTCATTTCTTCATAGATTTCTGCTCTCATCCAGGTTAAGGGAAATATCATTTGCCAATAATTTCACCTATAAATGATCCTCATTGGCACCAGGAGCACATTTTCCCTCTGCTCATGGGATTATCCAACTAGGGATTCTGTGAGTGGAGAGGATCCTTCCCCTTCTCTTAAAGGAAATCTTTTTTCTTTGTTTCACCAGCTGTGGATAATCCCTTTCCCTCCACATTCTCAGCCACTGCAGACTGAGGATGCTCTAGGCCAGTGTCCTGGCCCTTGCAGCCACTCAACCTCCTCCACTTCCATTTCCTGCTGCACAGAGTTTCAGGTATTCCCTGTAGACACAAAAATTCTTCAAGGGCTTCTCCGTTTCACCCGCAGTGGGATGGCTTGGAAGTAGGACAGCAGGAGCTGCGTGGAGTGGGGTACCTGGGAAGGCTTTGTACAGATCAGCATTCTTTGGCTCATTTTCCCGCTGGCCTTCCCACTTGGAGCAGCCCTCCCCTCCCTGCAGATCAGACCAGAGAGCTGTACACAGGTCCTCCTGGGTCTGAATATCAGTAAATGCAATTCCATCTGCAGCAAGGATAATGTTGCCACTGCCGGCTCATCCCTGCTCCAGCCAGGAGCCATCTGTGTACTGGGAGCTGTGCTGGGGACACACGGATGCAGAGAGCACCAGCCCATGGGGGTACTGTTACTTACAGATAGAAATTCATCTCCAAGGTACTTGATCTCCCCTAAACTCTGATGTAACTCTTCCAGAGGACATTTGTTAAATCCCTCCAGGAATGGAGACTCTACCGCTGTCCTGGGGAGCCTCTCTCAGTGCCTCACCACCCTTCTGGGGAAGAAATTATCCCTAATATCCAACTGAGCCTCCCCTGGCACAGCTTGAGGCTGTTTCCTTTCATCCTGTCCCTGTTCCCTGGGAGCAGAGCCTGATCCCAACCTGGCTGCACCTTCCTGTCAGGGAGTTGTGCAGAGCCAGAAGGTCCTCTGAGCTTCCTTTTCTCTGAGCCCTTCCCAGCTCCCTCAGCCACTCCTGGTGCTCCAGACCCTTCCCCAGCTTTGTTCCCTTCCCTGGACATGTTTCATCTCCTCAGTATCTTCCTTGTATCTCCAACTCTACATCTTGCAGCCCAGGAAAGTGGGAGAAAGAGATGGAAATACATCAATCACCAGAGCTTGTGAAAATGTAGATGCAAAATCTGGAATTTTTTATTCCTTGTCTGCTGTTATACCAGTCATAACCTCTGCTGGAGCCACCTCCCAGCATGGCCAGAGGCAGCAGAGCTCTCCTGTCCCCTCAGGGTCACTATCTCCTTTCCCACCTCTCATGTTGCTCCAGTGGTGCATCCTGCAGAAGGGAGCAGCTCCCTGCAGAGCACCCTGCTGTGGCCATCCCAGCCTCACACTTGCAGCAGATCCTTCCCAAACACTCTGAGATCCAAATTTAAACAGACAATTCCATAGAAAACCTGCAGCTCAGCTCAAGCAAAACGTCAGGGATGTTGGCTGAAAGGCTGTTTCTGAGCCCAGAGAGAGACCATGCAGCCCAGAGGGTCTCAGCTTCCCTTGTTTGCTCCCAAGGAAGTTGGTTCTTATGGCAATTTGTGCTTCAGTAAACGTGAAATAAAATCCATTCTGCCCTTTCCCTGCAGGTATCGTCCCCATTTCCCTCTATCACATCATATCCATTGCCCCGGCAACCACAGCAGCCCAAGCAGGGATGTTGGTGGCAGGTGGGGCCTGTGCCAGCCCCACACCCCGGCACAAGGATCCTGCTGTCACACAGGTCTCTCCATGGGACACATCACAGGGAGGGAGCGGGGCTGGGAACAAACCCAAGATGGGAGAAAACAGCCACAGAAGAGGATGCTCTTGGCAGGAGCAGGTGCTGGCCCCAGACAGCACTCATGGGAGTGACTCTGGAAGTGTTTGCCTGTGGGATCTGCAGGTGTGGACATCCACCCCATGGCCTGGCTCTGGCTCCAGGACAGACACAAACAGAACTCCCAGCTCAGACAGAGAGTCTGAGAGCAGTTTGGTGACTTGCCCCCAGTGCAGATCCCTCTCTGCATTCACTCTTGCCCTCACACCTCGTGGAGCCTGTGCCTCCCCTGTCCTGTCACCCTCCAAGTTCATCCCTTTGCCCCTGCAGTCAGGAGCCCGTTCCTGGTGGATTCGTTCCCTTTAGCCCTGTATCAGTTTGGATTCAGAGCTCATTGTCCCACCGCTCCCAAGAGCGGACCCCACTGAGGGTTCCCCCTGCTCCAGGTTTCGCCTCCATCCAGGAGATACTCCTGTAGGAGTGATAGCTCAGGCCCACGCTCCTCCCGTGGTCTCTGCCCGCTCCCGCGCGGCGGCTCTGGGCATGGACCCGCACCCACTGACAGATCCATACCCACAGACGGACCCACGGACGGACCCATGGACGGACCCACAGAGGGACACGCATCCACTGGGTAACTGTGCCCAGACACACTGACAGACCCACAGCAGTTTGAAACAGATGAGGGTCACCGGGAGGAAAGAATGATGGGAAGGATGGGAGGGAAATGCTGAAACACTGGGGAAGATTTACTCGAGAGAGAAAACAGACTATTCAGAGGGTGATGGGGCCCTGGTACAGGTTGCCATGGGAAGCTGTGGCTGTGCCATCCCTTGAAGTGTCCAAGGCCAGGTTGGACAGGGCTTGCAGCAACCTGGGGTAGTGGAAGGTGTCCCTTAACTTAAGCTTCTAATGCCAATGGGGATGAGATGGGACCTATCTGTGCTGGAAACGGAACCTCCTGGAGTCTCCAGAGGCAGCTTCATCTGGATTGACCCTACTGGCATCTCTCATGTCTCCCTGCCTCACACTCTCTGTGGGCACCAGAACCTCACTGCTACGTGCTTGGGAGGGACACAAGGACTACTGAGCAGCCAAAGGAAGGGGTTGAATGCCAAGGTCACCAAGCCTTGTGCAAGAGTCAGTGAATGAAGATTAACCAGCCACAGGGAGTAGCTTCACCTCTTATGAGAGGGCTGCTCTCCCCTCCCCTGCAGTGACTTACGCTCTGCTGAGCCCTTCCCACCTCATCTGGGACGTGTTACAGCCCTGGACCTTACTCCCTCTCCATACAGATGGGGGTACTCATGGAATGTCTGCCTCTTCCTCCTGCTTCTTCTCTCCAGTGTTTCTGCTTCTCAGGTGTCCCCTAATCAGGGAACCTTTTGCCTTGTCCCCACTCTGGAGCCAGCCCTGGAAAAGATTTGCTCCCCAAAGGTTCCTCCTTTCCCAGAAGCTGTTCATGCCCATTTTCTGCCTGCTTGGTTTAGCTGGCAATCCTCCCCCAGGCCAGTGTAACTGCCCTGCAAGGGGAAGGAGGCAGACACCCAGATTCCAGGGACTGAACCCAGATCCATGGGTTCCTGGTGATGAGCTGCCAGCTGACATTTCTGAGGAGCTGAGTATGTGCCCCTCAGTTGGGTGAGGTTTAATTTAACCGTCTCAGCAGCATACACGTCTTTCAGAGCTGGGGACAGTGTTGACTTGAGGAGGGAGCAAAGCTAAATCAGATGTCAAACACTGATTCCTCCACACATCTCCAGGAGCTGACAGTTGGAGTCACTCTCACCATCTGTCTTCCCAGTGCAGCCCCCAGAGAAGACACACTGTTAGCTGTTCCTCCAGATAACAATGGAGACAGCGAGAGAACAAATGCACTCATTTCCAGGCCTATGGATTTTCCATTCAGGGATTTTGGGAACACGCTGTGTTGGGGAACATGCTCTGTCCCAGTAACAGGACACAGCTCCTGTGCTTTGCTATTACAGGGATACTGGTGAACCATCTCCCCCTCCCCCCATCCCCTGCCCAGGGCACCCTTCAGGCAGGTGTGTCAGGGCTTTCTGATCCTTGGAGGAAAACCTGTCTGAAAGATCGTATTTATTGTTCCTCGCGCTCTCGTCTTCACCTCAGGCAAGCTTGGAGACCAAAGGGGTTGGGCAGAATCTTGGGACACATGAAAAAGCATTTTGTCTCTAGATAGGACACGTCAGGAATGAGACCAGAATTAAAAAACCATCTACCAGCAGCCAAGCGCATTGTGTAAACTCAGAAGTAATGAGGTCTTGGTGAATTACCAGGAGTCTGGGACACGGGGAGAAACTAGCTTGGAAAAACACTGGATTAGACCAAACCTGGATACAAACCCTGCTTCTTTCTTCATGACTGAAACCACTTAATAGTTTGTGTTCCTGTCATTAGAGCTCCATCTCAAACTCCCAGGAAAGCAGAAGGGCAAAACCACAGGTATCACAGGAACCAACCCAGCCCAGGGGGATGCAGAAGCTGGCAAGGGGGTGGGGGGTTCAGGCAGGTCTGGCCTCTGCCCCCCTGGCAAAGGCCCCCTCGGGGATCACAGAGCCCTGCCCTGGCCCTGCACAGACCTGTCCCCACCCTGCCCATGGCCGGGGCTGTGGGTGATGCTGCTGTGCCAGATGAACTGGGAGGGAGGGCTGCAGGCTCTGCCAGCCCAATGCATCCCAGGGAGCAGGAGGAGGAGGCTGAGGGCACCTTCCTGCTCTCTTGAGTTGTCCCCCTCCACAGCAGGTGTTCCCAAAGGGTTCTTGTTCCTCGGTGGCTGTGCACTCACAAAATGTGGGCAGAGCATCCCTTTGCAGAAGCTTTCCAGGTTACAGGTGTCTGGGGCTTTGGGAAAATGACTCCGTAGTGGGGTGACATCTGAACCAGAGTTCTCACATTGAGAGGGAGCTGCAGTGGGACAAACCCTTCTCCCCAGCTTTGCATATTCATTCATTATGCTTTACAGGCTAATCCTGTGCCCCTCCCCTGACCCTGACAGCCTCAGCATCTACCCATATTTGAATCACCTTTTTCCCTGCAGACTCTTGCTTAGACCACCCATGAGAGTGCCAAGACCTCCTCCTACCCCCTGCCCTCGGTGTCTCAGGGGAGCCACCTCCCTCTGAGAGTCACCCAAGGGTGTGGAAAGCAGCTGGGAGAAAACCCCAGCTCTGAACATTCCTGTGCATGGGGGGCTGAGCCTCAAACCCCAACCATGGTCCAGCCAGAGCTGGTCTCTGCTCTGCTATGTCTCTGCCACACTCTTCCCTAGTCCTTCTCCCCATGCTTGTGTTCTGGCAGGTTTTCCTCATCTTCCCCATCCAGCCACTCCAGATGTCTCTTCCTCAGCCCCTGCAGAGGTGCAAGAACATCTCTTTGCACAGGCATGATGATACCTCATATTCCTCCTGTCCTCCCTGTGGGTCCCTGACTCACATTCCCACTCCCAGTATTTAGCTGTACCATCAGTCCATTAACCCCTCAGGCACTGACTGAAGCAGGAGCATCATTCCAGGGCTGGTGAAAACTCCCAGAGGGTGCTGGACAGAGCATTCCTGCCTTCACTCCTCAGGAACCCTCTGCCTTTGTTCTGGAAATGTTCTTGGCCAATCCCAACACCATGGAGGTTAATCCAGGCTTTTGTGCATGAAAATCAAGCCAGATGAAGGGATATATCAGCTCTTCAAGCTGCAAGAGACAGCAAACCCAACAGACCGAGGGTTCAGACATGCCCCGCTCGGAGCAGTGATATCGCAGTCTGGTCCGGTGGTGAAGGTGCCGCGACCTTCCTCGCTAAAAGCATCTTTAAAAAGACACCTAAATCGATGAAGGCACAGGCACTCTCAGGCGGAGAGTGATTCAGCTCTTTGTGCACCCTTAGGTGCAAAGTGATTTTGCTCTTTGGTGAACTATCAAGTGCAAAGTGATTCCCTCTCTAGTGCACTCTCAAGTGCAGAGTGATTTGCTCTTTGAGGAGCTGCCTGAGCAGCAGAGCCACGTTTGCCACCCCAGGTGATGCAGGAGTAAAAGTGAGACGGGGTCTTTCTGATCTCCAGGAAAGTTTCATTATTCCACAGATCCGGAGCAGGAAAGAACCCCAGAGCCCAAGGTGAATAGGATTATATAGGGTAGCTAGGAGTGGGGTTTAAGAACTTGGCCAGTGGGAGAGGAATTGGGAAAGGGACAAATCAGGGCAAGGAACCAAAATGGACCAATCAGCTTAGGTAAAAAAGAACCAATGGGGTATGTGAAAAACGCCAATCATTTGTTTTTAAAATTTTAAAAGTTTAATAGTAAATAAGATGGTTATAAAAATAGAATTAGAGTAAAAAATTGAACAATTTTAGAGTTAGGACAATACGAGACAATAAAAAACAAAGTTACAGACATCTGGGTGCCTCTCTGAGCAAAAAAGCTCCGAAGAAGGACCCCTGTTAACAAAGGATTATCTCTTAAAAGCAATAGCCTGTTGAATATTCATACATGATGCATAAATTCCATTCAAACAAAGAATTGTCTCTGGTTAGTATCACTTTTTTCCTTTAATCTCTATGGCATCCACAAGGCCGAGCGAGGCAGGAGGAGTTGGTCTCTTCTGATAAGGAAGTACTAAATTCTTTTTCTATGAAAGATTTACGTTTTCTTGTGGTTGGTACATAAAAACTACATTTTAACTACAAAACTACATTTACTATACTATCAAATGATTAATACAACATTAACAATTAATACAACATAATACATATAGTAAATATCTTGCGTAGAGCCATATAATATGCACTTTTCACATGAGCCCAGCTCCCCTTGAGGACTATCCCAACTAGAACACTGGAACCAGCCAGTGTGTTACAACACGAGGACCTATTGATTTACAGGAATATGCACAAGGGATCATTTAGTGACTTCATCGATGCCATAACAAGAGGTTGTGAGGGGTTGGGTCACAGCTGGTTCATCACAGGGAGATTGTTCCCTCCCACTGCTCTGCTGAGTAGTGCCTGCAAACATCCATCCATCCTCCCCAACCTGGGTGGACTTGTGTGGCCAGGGGAACAGGGAACCAGATGAACTGACTCAATCTCAGTGAGATTGAGCACACATGGGTGCTGGAAACCACAGGGAAAAGACAAAATCCTCAGGAGAGCACAGTGCAGATTTCTCCACACCAAGGTCAAACATGGAGCTTTGCTGGGAAGGGGAAGCAGGGCAGGAACACAGAACTCATGCTGGGCTGGGGTGGGTGCAGCTGTGCTGGGGGGAGCTGCCAGGACCAGCCTGAGCCCTCATGTGCCCAGGACCATCTCTCTAAAGGGGACAGACGTGTGACAGGGCGCTCAGCCCAGCTGTCCCTGAGACAGAGAAAATAAAGTAAGGGTGCCTGGCATTCGGCCAAGAGCACACTATATTAACAGAGAACTGTTCCTTAAAAGCACCAGTCTGTTACATATTAGTTTCAAAATCCTCCAGCAGATCAATCTTCTCTCTCTGGCCCCAATGGATCTTCTAAATTCCTCCTTTAGGGCTCTGGTCACTGTTATGCTCACCTGGTACTGATTATGTACTCGTTCTTTGGGCCCCAAAACCAGGAAACACGATATAGAAGTTTGGAAGATGGCCAAAAGAACAAAAGAGCATGCGCATGGAGATGAGTTGAAAAGTTCAACTCAGAGGATGACTATGTGCTTCATCCCCAAAGACCCCCGATGACCACCAGAGTGATCACTAAGGAGCAGTGCACAGCCACAGATAGGCGTGGAACTAATTTTAATACAAAGCGGGGACAGGCGGGGTTAGAAAATGAATATGTATTAGGCATATCATATAACCTTGGTTTGTAGAGATAAAAAGGGAGAAACAAAGCTCCCAGGTGTGCATGTCTTTGAGGAGTTATCCCCATGCACCTCAGTGCTGAATAAATTCATACCTACTCTCATAACCACTCTGTGAGTTATAGAGTCTTCTCTCCGCACATCATCCCCTCCCCAGCTCAATGGCAGATGGCAGCTCCTGCACAGACCTCACCCTGCCTGCCCCTGCAGCACCCCGGAGAAGGTGCCGCATGGGTTTATTAATTAGTCCATTAAATTATTGCAGAAGTAATTGTGACGCACATGTTCCCCCTGCAGGTCCCTCCCTACCAGCTGTGGCATGGGCAGGAGCCGTGAAACGGGATCAGGACCGTGAGGATAAGGAGCTGCCATGGGGAGCATCCAGTGCCATGCCACCTGCTCTGTCCCTGCCCCCCCACCATCTAGCATGGACAGCTGCCAGGCTTGTCGCAGTGACAAGTGTCAGGTTTTAATTCGTCTCCAACATGATTCCTGTCACAAACACTCTGCTGGGGGTTGTTTTAATTTGATCAGGGACAGGCAGAGAGAGGGGGAAGAAGGAAGGTAATTAAATTTGACTAAAAATCTGGGAATGCCATTAAAGCAGATGTCCTCATTTGCATAATCCACTCTCCACGGTGCCCTAAACTGCAACCAGTTTATTGTGACTCTCCCGAGGTGTTCCACAGCAGCCTGGTATGGATGACCAAGTCCCAACCAAGGGAGAGGGGAACACTGGGGTGCCATGTCCTGCTGGGGGCAGGACACCAGGGGCACAGTGACAAGGCAAATGGAGCCAGCTCTGCCTCCAGATCCCAGCCTCAGGAATGCAAAAGATCCTGGAGCTGTGGGTTCAGGCCCCTGCACAAGGCCAACCAAGCAGGAGGTGGTGTAGGACCAGAGCAGGTGTTCCTCCTCATTTTGTAGCCTTAAACAGCAACTTTTGCCCTTTGGTGTTTCTCTTTCCCTACTTGTGTTTCCCTGTTTAACATGGAGAAAATGGTGTTCCCTGCTTGGCTGTTGTCACAGTTTTAATTTCTAACCAGACAGAAACACCAATTAATGTAGTGGTTTCCATTCACTAATTTTGGTCCTGGTACTTACTCTTTCTGTGGGAGAGAGACTAGGAGAAAAACAAAGCAGGCTCAACTTTAAAATTAACAAATAGTTTATTAATATACACTAAAAGAATAGAAAAAAAAGTTGGAAAAAATAAAAAAACTAAAACAGAATGAAACTTCAAAAACACTCTTCCCTCCCCTTACAAACTGTTCACTTTCTTACAAAACAACATAAAGAGACAAAACTTGTAATTTTCAGTCAGTTTCACTATCTGACAATAGTCTTTCATTAATTCATTAGGGGAAGAGTATCCCTTTGAGTCATGGATCCCACTGACAACTTAGAACAGTTCTCTTGTGGGTTTTAAACTGTCACAAAAACAACCGCCGGGAGAAACCTGCTTTTGTGACCCTCCCAGGAGCAGTTTCCCAAGCTGCTTATGGGTCATGGGTCTTAGACTTTTGCATACTGAAGTGTCACTTTTTAAAGATTAATAACTCCAAAGCAAAGGATTCTTCACTTCAAGGTACAGAGAAATCTTCTCACTTCTTCACTGGTGCAGGGGGCTTCTCATCTTTATCTCTGTTCAAGCATCTTATAGGATATTACTTAGTTCATCACAAACACCTTTGCTCGAATCTACACACAAATTAAAACAATCATCTCCCCAAATGCATATCTTTCCCATGATTTAAAGGAATGACCTAAATATAGAGTTCATTTCCATGGGTCAAGTAAGAATAGAACAACCAACTCTTCAACCCTCTGTCCTAATAGTCTTTTCACTCTTGCTTTACTGTCTTCATACTGTTGTTTCTTTATGTTCACCTTGTCCTTTCTTACTCTCTCAGAGAAGGGCTAAGCTCTGAAAGCTTCATGTTGCTAAAAAAGAGTTAAATTTGCTTGGAGTTTTTGTCTCTCTCTCTGTAGCTTGTGGTGTTAGATGTTCAAGGCCAATCTGATGAGGGAGGAAGAACTCACAGAAACATCAGAGATCAGAGCACTCAGGCAGTCCAGAATCACAAAAAAAAAAACCACTAGGCGAGATCATAAATGCCTTCTCAGCCCACCCCTCGGTGTAAATCGGGGTGGCCTTGGCCCAAATGGTGCCCATAGCTCTTATCAGGGGCCCAGCAGAGATCTCTCCCTGCTCCAGGGAATTCTGAAGAAAGTAGCTGTTACAAAACAGCAACCTCTCCTTCACACACACACACACACACACACACATACACCCGCCTTCATCTGGGAGCTGATGGAATCCGGCCAGGCCTCAGGCCAGCTCCACCCCAAAATGGGGGAGCAGCCGGCCCAGCTGGATGTTACCTGTCTGTCTCTGGCCAAATGAAGAAGAAAAAGGACTCACTTACAGGAAATTCACGGGGTTTTATATGGTACTTCCCAAAGTCGCAGCTAACAATTTCAGTGGTCAGAATAGATATCAATATTCTAACTAACTCTCTGATAGGTCTCTGTCTCTTCCAAAGCAATTCCCAGGTCTTGACCTGGAGAATTATTCTACATTTTTTCTATAACTAAAAAACCAAACTGTACTAACCCATAGAGCAATTACCTGTAATTATTTTTTGTGGAGGCTGTTAAGCCAGACAGTGTTAATATAAACACACTCCCCTAGAGAGGAGATAGACAATAATATAAACATGTTCCCCTGGAGAGAGAGCAGTCAAGCCACACAGTATTTAAACATGCTCCCCTAGAGAGAGAACAGTTAATCCAGACAGTATATAAACACAACCCCCTAAGGGAAAAACCCTGGCAGACAGCTTTCTGTATTATGGTGAAGAAATGTGTTAGTCAGTTATGCCTCATTGGTTCTTTCCCTACTTCCTCCTTTTTACTCCAGCCGATTGGTCTGTTTCTGATCCTTCCCCTGATTGGTTTATTTCTCAATCCTCCACCCAATTGGCTCAGATGTTCTACCCTGCCCCCTGCCTTCCCTATATAACTCTCTGCTTTTCCCTGGCTCTCTGGCAATTGGTCAATGGCCTCTGTGAAAAGTGCATATTATATGGCTCTACGCAAGATATTTACTATATGTATTATGTTGTATTAATTGTTAATGTTGTATTAATAGTTTGATAGTATGGTAAACATAGTTTTGTAGTTTAAATGTAGTTTTTATGTACCAACCACAGGAAAACGTAAATCTTTCAGAGAAAAAAGATTTTAGTACTTCCTTATCAGAAGAGATCGACTCCTCCTGCCTTTCTCAGCCTGGTGGATGCCATAGAGATTAAAAGAAGAAAAGTGATACTAACCAGAGACAATTCTTTGTTTGAATGGAATGCATACATAATGTATGAAATGTATGAATATTCAACAGGCTATTGCTTTTAAGAGATAATCCTTTGTTAACAGGGTCCTTCTTCAAAGCTTTTCGATCGGGGAGGCACCCAGACGTCTGAAACTTTGTTTTTATTGTCTCGTATTGTCCTATCTCTGAAATTGTTCAATTTTTTACTCTAATTCTATTTTTATAACCATCTTATTTACTATTAAACTTTTAAAACTTTAAAACAAGTGATTAGCGTTTATCACAGCCTCCACTGAAGAAGAAGTTGAATAAAGCCTCCCGCAGAACTCCATATGAAGGCTCCACCTCTTCCTTCAGCATTGGCTCAAAGAGCTGATTTCACTAAAGAGCTTGAAATAACTCAGCAGGCAGCAGAAGCGTCTGTGCCTCTGAGACATTCTTCTAAGAATGCTTCTCCAGGAAGGTTGTAGCGCTTTGACCACTGCCTGCTGTGACAATTTCTGCTCATTGGCAAGTTGCTACTAATGATGTTTGCTAAAGGTTTGGTTGTTACTGCACAAGCTGCTTCTACATCTGGAGCTGGGGCTAGGATGCTGGGGAAGTTTCTGGGAAAAGCAGGTGTTCCAGGGTATAATGGTTTTAATTTAATAAAACCAGGCAGAAACACCAATTAATGTAGCGGTTTTAGTATTTATTCTCTTTTTGTGAGAGGGAGAGATTAGGAGGGGAAAAAAAAAAAAAAAAACAAACCCAAGAAACAAAAAACAAAGCAGTCTTAGACTAAAAATGAATAAAAATAGTTTTATTAACATACACTAAAAGAATGAAAGAAAAATAGAAAGTTGAGAAAAAAAAACTTAAACTAAAACAGAATGACACTTTAAAACACGCTTCTCTCCTCTTACAAACTATTAAATTTCTTATTAAACAACATAGAAAGACACAACTTGGGATTTTCAGTCAGTTTCACTATTTAGACATAATCATTCATTACTTTAGGAGAAGAGTCTAAGATCTTTTTATGAAGACATTTGCCACAAGACAAAATAGTCCAGTGCTCTCAGTCACACATCTGCTGCTGCCCAGAGTTTTCACTGACTGTGATGCTCTATCAGCAAAGCTTCTCAGTGTATCTGGGGTACTATTTACGAATACTTCTTCTAGTCTAAAATCATCTTTGTCTCAAAAGGCTGAGACCTCCTTTTGACCCAGGAGCGGGGGTTTCAAAGTTCCCAAATAAATTTCAATTATATCAGTCCTTAATTTTAATTAGAATAGCATTCTACCCAAATAATACTAAGATGCTGCAAAGAACAGTTCATTTCACCATAATTTACCTTAGAAACATCTGGTTAAAAATGTCCACTTCTTCAATCCTATTCCAATATTATTAGTTCTTTCACTTCTAATCTAACTGACTTCATTCGGTGTCTGTTTCATGTACCTCCTGTTTTTCTTTCTTCTTTTTCTCAAGGAAGAATTGTGCTTTAAAAGTTCCATGTTGCTAGGGAAGGGTGTAAGAGTCTGTCTGAAGTTCCCCTCATTTGCCTCACGATCGTCATAAGGACCCCGAGGACCCCACTGCAGTTCTGGCCTGCTCGAGGTGGATGCTTGCCAATCGTCTGTAGGCATATTTTCCTGTGTCACCACGCCACGGTACACGGGCTGTGAGCAGTGTAATGGTGGTTCTGTACCTGAAGATTACATCTGCTGCACAGTCCCTGCTTCATGACAATAGCCTATGAATTTCCCCACCTCTTGGCCAAGGGAACTTTCTGGGGTAACTTTGGTGGTCCCCCACGGAAAATCCTTCATCTACGTTGCAACCACCATAACAGAGATCAAAACCCCCTTCCAAGGACTGAGATTGAGACCCCTATATGAAGCCCCTCTCAAGGACTGAGACATCAGACCCTGACGACCCCAGTATAGGGGGCTGGGGCTGACTCAACCAAAGCGAGATGTTTGCCTGGAGGCGTGATCGTTGGACCAAGAAGACAATGGTTCTCACTTACTGCTAAGAACATGGACTACCTGTTCCCCCCTTGGGAGTTTCAATACATTTACCTGTTCCCCCCGTGATTGAGGACTATAATAAAAACCCCTGAGTTAACCAGAGATTCGGAGAGAGACTCTCCCCAACGTGACAGGCGGACCCATCGACCGGACCACGAGGACTCCGTCTCCACGTTTGATAGCTATATCCCCCCCTTTCCTCTCTCTCTCTCTCTCTCTCTCTCTCTCAATCCCTCTATTGCATTTGCTATGGTCAATCAATAAAAGGTGCATTTGTTTTAATGCTGAAATCCCCTCTGTGTTGTGTTTTGCACTCTGAGATCACTAAACGAACCATCACGACCCCCGCTTGTACAAGCGGATCGTGACAAAGGGTTACATCTGCCTGGGCCTGCAAGGGCCACGTGCAAGCACCGAGGCTGCAGGAGCTGAAGAAAATGCAAAGCTGTGCTGATGGAAGGAGCTGGTAGATGTCCTTTTTTCCACCCCTTGGTCTCATCCAGGGCGGCTCGGCTCAGAGTCATTATGAAACTGCAAGCTTTCTTTCTCTGCTGCCAGTGGCAATTAAGCTGGGCCATGTTTTGGCCCTTTCTGCCGTGGTCTGAGCACGTGGCCAGCATTGCTGAACTGCAGCCGCCTCTCTTCCCTGCCGGCAAGCAGGAGAAAGGGGCTCAGCTGGTCCAGGCCCTCCCTGTGCGGGCAGTGGCCCTCAGAGGCCCAGCTGAGCCCGGCCCAGCCACCCAGAGGGGCAGCAGGGCCCAACTCGGGCCCGGCCCGGCCGCCCATGATGTTACCTCATGGCTGATTCCAAAGTGAGAGAAAGCGATCAGCCACAGATTAGTTTTAAATGTCTCTTCCAAAGTCACATCGACATTTCTCATTGGTCAACTTAGCTGCTAATATCCCAGCCAGCTTTTTGATAGGTCCCTGTCCTCCCCTCCCCCCAAACCACTCCATGGTTAGGGCAGGGAAAAAACATTCTACATTTCTCTGTAACCAGAAAACAAAATTGTGCCAACCCATGATACAGGGAGGAGTTGTGCTTTATGGAGATATCTCAGTTGGAACCAGAGATTGTGATGCTGTTGGGGTGAGTTTTATTTGGTTGGGGGAGGTTGTTATATTCATTAAATAATAGATGTGATAAACTCACACCAGCCTGTCTTTTCTGGGGTTGTATAGGAAAGACATATAGTAAGGTGGGTTCCTCACCTTCCCAAGGCATCTTCTCCAGGTGACAAATAAATCCTGGACAGTTTGTGAAGAAGCATGAAATGGCACCAGATCCTAGCTGGGCTGCAGAGGCAGCAGCACCTTTGGGAGAGCACCCACAGTGGAACTGCCTTTTCTAGAAGCACTGAGGGAACAGCAAGAGCAGGGCAGGGCTGGGGCAGCAGGAGCCGCTCGCCTGCCAGCTGTCCCACAGCACACACAACTTCAGCAGGTGATGTGATGTGTTCCTGCCCTAGAAAGCCTCTCATAGTCCCCAGCAGAAACAGGATGTCATAAGAATGAATTGCACTTGGGAGCAGGATCACATCTGTTGTTACCATGTGATGCAATGTCCGTTCTCGCGCTTGGCAGCGCGGCCCCAGGCCAGCTCAGTTTATGCACTGCAGCAGCGTGGATGGGTCGGGGCAGCAAGTCGGGCAAGCTGCCTCCTTCCTGTGGGTTCGTAGTTCCCCCACACCAGCGACGGGCGGATAGGTGGAAAACGCAACCGCGGCAGCCAAAGAAAGGGTGACTCCTCCAGGGAGGGTAGAACGGTGTTTATTTCAGGGAGAGGGAGCGTGGAGTTCGGCACTTCCTTACCCCCTGCCCAGAAGAGCCCCGGGGGCACGTGTGCACGAGCTTAAAAACAGGGGAGGGAACCGGGATGACGACAACCGGTCAGCCAATTACAATAATGAGGGGTATAACTGGGGGTGTAAACTTAATAACTGGGGGCCAACCAAAAAACAAAGACAGGGGATTGCCAGGACCCCAGCCTATCACTCGACCCCATCCCTGGAGCTTTCTAGAATCCAGGGAAGGGTCCAGGAGGTGACAGACAGGGCACCCAAGGGGAGAAAGGGGAGATTGGCAGTTAGGAATGAAAGGGGAAAAGGTGACTGACATATAACTGACTTTCTCTAACTTTGGGCAGACAGGTTACAACCAATACTAAAAACAGAGGGGGGGGTACAAGGAACAAACCATTACAGAAAACTCAATATAAATTAAAATAAATAAAACAAACGCACACCACCACAACCATGGACATGCCCTGGGAGTGCCTCAATGCTGCCCCAGCTCTGGCTGCAGCAGTCACGTGCACTGAGGATGGACCAGCTGAGGGAGGATAGGATCCCTTCCTGACCTCTGCAACCACAGTGAGGGATCTGCAGGGTGTCATCATTCCAGTTAAAAACCATGGGACTGTGTGATTGGGATACACAAAGCAATCACACGAGAGACGAGAGATTTCACAGGGCAGAGTTGTTCCTCTGAGAGAGCCAAGGCTGAGAACCCAGGTCGAGAGCCAAGGCAGAGAAACCCCCTGCCTGTTTATTTCTTACTTTTTATACATTTGTGGGTGTCCTGGTTTGGAGACAAATTTGGGGGAAACCCCTATATAGGATCCCTCTGGGAAGCAAACTCAAGTGGCCCCTCCCTCCAACCAGTCCGAAAAAAAACCTTTTTGGAGAAAAGTGGAAAAAACTATTTTACTAAACAAATAAAGTGCATACAAGTATAAATAATGAATAAGATGAAACAATAAAACCTCTCGTTCTGGAGTGAGATGGCAAATTGAGAAAGTCCTTGCCGTGGGTGGAGCTCGGCTCTCTCTCAGTCTCTCCTCAGTCCCAGTCCCTCCGGCGCTGCTGGAAAATGCCAAGGTCCAGGCCCCAGTGGGCCGCAGGTGCAGCCCCCAGTGTTCCCCTGGGTTTTCAGTCTAGAGCAGGTTCAAACAGTTCCAAGAAAAGGAAAAAAAAAAAAAAAAAAAAAAAAAAAAAAAAAAAAAAAAAAAAAAA
>JANEHK010000194.1:0-14577 GCA_025960845.1 Tachycineta bicolor | reverse complement strand
AAAAAAAAAAAAAAAAAAAAAAAAAAAAAAAAAAAAAAAAAAAAAAACAAAAAAAAAAAACAAAACAAAACAAAACAAAAAAAAAAACAAAAACACAAAACCAAAAAACAACAACAACAAAAAACAGTCCAAGGAACTTCTCTGCCCTAGCTAGCTGAAACTAACTAAAAGCAAAAAAAATCTCTGTCCTGCAGTCTCTCCAAGCCTCCATCAAATATCCCGTCCGCAGAAGAATGTGGAGGAGTCAGGCAGTTTTCTCAAAACAAACTCCGCACTTCTCCTTGCTCTTAGAACCAGTCTTAAAGGCACAGGACTCAATATACAGCAGAAACAGAACAGACGATTGGGGATACAAGCATCATAAAGTTACCCTAGGACAGTGGGTCTGGCAGTGGATTGGCTTTTGGAGTTATCACCTCCCAGCCGAATGGCCAGACCAACTGTCAGTTACAATTGTTTTCAGGTTAGAAATATGCAAACAAAGGACAGAGAATGGAAAACAAAGGATTTGTTTATGTTACATGTGTGAGAAAAAGGTAGAAACTGCTCCTAATATTGTGCAGTAGCTAAAAGGTCTGACTCCATTTTATGAACAATCAAAAGGCTTTAAAAAACTCAGAAAAACCAGGGTGACAGGACTGATACAGTGACTGTCACTAAAAGGAGAGCTGGAGCATCATCTGAGGACCTTGCTCAAATAGCTTTTCATCCTGTTTTGTAGCTGCACCACTAAACCATCCCTGCTTGTAAGAAAGACTTGGCCTCCTGCTTCTTTCAGCACCTGGGTCTTCCCCTTGCCACGAGGGCTCTCTGACCTCACTTACCTACAGGATCTGGTCAGATTTGTGCAATCTGTTTCCAGCATGACTCTGCCTGTCTTCCTTTTTTGACTTGCAAAGTCCCAGTTAAAGCAGAGTTATCTCCCATTTGCCCACGTCCATCTCTTTTGCCTGAAGGATCTTCTGCATCTGAGGACAGAAAAGGAATGCAGAGCCCAATGAGGTGCCTCAGGCTGGGAGCTGCAGATGGATAATCTGTGCTCTGAAGTGGGTCGATCCCTTGGGATTCCTGCTGGGGTTACTCACCATCCCACAGGACACATGGCAGGCCCTTCTCCAAGTTGGGTGTGAGATCCCAAGAGGAGCCGTGTCTGTCAAGGTGCCAATACAGTGCTGGCAGGGCCAGAAGCACTGCACAGATTCACAGCCCTTTCTTTTATGTAAAAATGAATGGTTTTGTCCCAAATCTCTGTCAGTGGAGTCAGGCAGTGAGGATGCCTGAATTCCCATCTTGTCTATGACCAGACAATGTCTGTTCTGCAGGGATGCTGAAATCAGAGTGTCTGTTTGTGTGACTGACAGACCAGGCAGGTGGTGTGGTCTTCATCCAGAGAGGGGGGAAAAGTTCCAGGGAAGCCAGGTCTGAGTAAGAACTGAGGGAGCATCCCAGTGGCAAACAAAACAAAAGGAAAAGCTGGCTTGGTTTGCTCAAACACAACGTTATCCCGGTGGGAAGGGGCCTGTGTGGCTGTGCTGGAGCAGGAGCTGCCTAGGACATGACTGCAGACCTCTGCCATGGAGGTCACATCTTTGAAATCCTGGCGTATAAATCTATGCCATGAAGCTGCACAAGCCTTCCCCGAGCCCCTTGGGGCCTGTATTGTAACATTTGCTGGGCTGCACAGCCCAGAGGGTGAACCCGTGTGGGGAGGTGTCCAACAGCCCTACATCATCCCAGACTTGTGAGGAGATACAACCCCAGGAGCTGGACATGGACTGCTGCCAAAGGGTAGGAAATTCTTGGACCACTAACAAAGCTCATGTTGAGAAATATGAGAAATACAACCAGAGTGTAAAGATGCTGTGACAGCAGGGGGTAGGTGATTGTACTGGGCATCACTTGTTTCTCCCGGGTTTTATTTCCCTCTCTTCATTAGCATTATAATAATTTTTTTTTTTATTAATTGCTAAGCTGTTCTTATTTCAATCCACAAAGTTGCCCTTTTCCTTCCCATTCTCATCCTCACATGGGGGGTGGTGGGAGTGAGTGGCTGTGGTGCTGAGCTACTGCCTGGGGTTAAAAGCCAGATCTGAGTGCAGGAAGAGAAACTGGTTCACTCCTATCCCCTGAGAAAGTTATTCCAGCCCACTGGAAGCACCCCACCATGAAGGTACTGCTTAAATCCCCTGGGACAAGAGGGTCTCTCCTGGCTGGGACTGATTTAGGGCAAGGGGAACATTTTGCCCATGAAGACAGAGAAGTTGTGGAGCTGTGGGAGCCCCATCCTGACACAGGTGTGGTACAGAGTGAGGTGTATTTGTGAAGGTGCACGCTGTGTAGGTGGGGTGGGGGGAAGGTAGACTCCACCAGCCACTGTGCACTGAGAGCTGTGGTTTGAGCAACGCCTTTAAAGATCCTTCTGCCAGGGATGAGATAACAGCAGGGATCCCAGGGATGGGCAAATGGTCAGGCTGGGCAAGCATCACTCCTGTGCTGGGGATGGCCCACACAGCCAGCTGGGATGGCCGCAGCTTCTCTTTGGAAGGAGAGAATCATCATTAATTTTCGCCAGATGCATATTTTCAAGTACCTGTAATGAAAAACAACTGTGCATGTTCCTCCCTGTAATTGGGCTGTTTGCACTCTAAATACAGTACAGCTTCTACCTGACTGGTTAATAAGGAATTATTTTATCTCCTTTTATCTCTAATTAAGCCAAACTGAGCCTGGAATTGCTGCTCTGCAATCATTTCCCAGTGCAGGGGTTTGCTAAGTTGTAGGGATTGGCTTTTATAAGGTTTTATAAGATTAATGTGTAACAATGTGCAGGGGAAAAAACTTAAATCTCTGTTAAGGAAATTTGGAGGATTTCAGTAAGAAATTGATTTTAAATGCTAGTGTCTGCAAAGCAGGGACTGGAGGAAAACAATTGGAATGATCACCTGACAGTGCTGAGTGGAGGTGTGAAATATACTTCCCTCTAGCCACCCCCCAGCTCTAGCTAGCTCAGTTGTTCAGGGATTTTAGGGAAATATATTTCATAGAGACAGAATAAAGATTTCAAAAGAGTGGCTCTCACCCCAGCTTCAGTCCAAGCTTTATTCTCAAAGTGATATTCCAGGAGAGCCAGGAGAGAGAGAGCGAACAGGGAGAGACGGGGGATTAGCTAGTTGTTGGGCCAAAGAAAGAAATTGGCCCTGAGCCAATAGGGTCAGGAGTAGGTATGATAGGGAAGAAGGGTTAAACTACATGGCACAGGCTTCAGGGGGACTCTGAGGGGAATAATCATTCCTCAGAGGAACACAACATCTCCCCCTTTTTTGTTTAAGAAAATTAGAAGAAGAACATTAGGTTACACGGAATGCGGGTTGTCCCACCAATTACAATTGGTGGGGGAGTCAGCTTGCTTTAGGTTTGCCAACTCTATGTGGTTGACTTCTGAGGTAGAAGGTATGACACTATTGATAGCCTTGAAAATCAAACAGCATAGGATCCCAAACACTATTGTTACAAGGAAAAGAATAACAAGAAATAACAAAATTGTTTTAACTATAGAAGTCCACCACCCTGTAAGTCCCCAGCCTTTGAACAGTTCTTTGATCCAATCCTCAGATTCGTGCTTCACTTGTCCAATCAAGCTGTTCATGCTTCGAAGGGCAGCATGTATGTTTGGAGCTCTCGAGGTCAAGCTTAGGCAACATAGTCCTTCAAATTCCTGGCATTCATGTCCATGAAGTAACAAGAGATAATCTATAGCAGCATGGTTCTGGAGAGTGGCCTGTCTGGTAATTTCCTTGTTTTCTAGGAGAGAGCTGATGGCAGTGGATGTTAAATTTGCCTGTTTGACTACCCAGTACTCTAGATGGCCTAATTCACCTAGAGTTTTGGCTGCTGCGACCCATGGAAGGAACAAGGACACAGCAACTCTTTTTGACTTGGCCCAATGAAAAATTTCTGAATTACAATTTGGATCCAATTGGTCAGCACTCCTCTTTTGAATTTTGTTTGCCGATTTGTTTTTGTGAGTCCTTTCACCAATTAAAGTTTGGTTGGGTGTCAATACGGACAACCGCCCTATGGTACATGGCCCTCCTAAAAGCTGAGACAGAATTCCTACCAGAGAGGTGGACATAGGATTCTCTGTTGATGCAGTGGACAAACATATGTTTTCCTGCTGAAGTGTCTGTGCCAGGGTCATCCAGACATTTTGACATGGCTGAGGGATGATCCATGCAGCTGCCAGACTGTTCAGCAACAACAAGATGACAACTTGTATGGGGTTTATCACAGGGCTGAGTGTGAGATAGGTTTTCTCTAAAAAGAAAAACAAACATTTTTAAAACATGTTAAAAGTTTCTGTTTCTGCCAGAAGGAGTCCACATCTAGGAAGATTTTTTTTCCTCCATCCAGCGGCGTCTTCCTTCGGAGGCAACGGCTACTTGCCTCTTATCCCCCTCTGCTGGAGTTGGATTTTTAGGGACAAAAGGTTTCACCCGCTTCTGGGGAATCCACCGAAGGCCTGAGGGAGTGGCCACGCACGCATAGCCATGACCCCAGGTTACGAGCTCATAGGGACCTTTGGCTTCCCAAGTTTCTGGATCCCTAATCATGACCGGTGGACGCTGAGACAATTTGAACTGATTGCCACTGTTAAAATGGCGTACCACTGGTGGACTCATGTTTTCAAATGAACAGTTCAGAAAACTGATGGTAAACATGGCTTTGCAGAGTTTCTCATGTGGAGACATCCACACAGTTGTACTACTCTGTCTAGCCAGGACCTGTTTGAGCGTCTGATGCGCTCCCTCAACCACAGCTTGACCTGTGGGGGAGTGAGGGATGCCAGTTTTATGTTCCACTCCCCACTGCTGGACCAACTCCAGGAACTCCTTGGATGCATACACTCGGCCGTTATCAGTTTTGGAATCCCCAACACTGAAAAAGCTTGCACTAGGTGTTTCTTGGCATGATCAGACTTTTCCCCTGCATGGGCAGAGGCATACACTGTGCCTGAATGTGTGTCAATGCTTACATGAACATATTTGAGGCGTCCAAAACTAGGAATGTGCGTGATGTCTGTCTGCCATACCTCACAACTGCCAAGGCCCCAGGGGTTAACTCCCATACCCATCGATGGCATCGCTTGGACCTGGCAGTTGGGACAGGTGGCCACAATGGCTCGAGCCTGGATCCATGGTAGTTGGAACTTACAGATCAGGCCTGGCACATTCTGATGGTATTGTTGGTGACTCAGCTTTGCCTGTTGGAAGATATCAGGGAGACATGCTTTTTCAACTGGTGCAGCAAGGGAATCTGCCTGACAATTCCCCTCTGCAATTTCACCTGGAAAATCAGTGTGTGATCTTACATGCATCACATAGAATGGATGTTCTCAATGAGAAATTAAATAAATTAGCTTTGAAAGGAATCTGAAGAGATGTTCATTGTCAATTTCTTTGAGCACAGCCGGCTCCGCTCTGGACACTACCCCCGCCATGTAAGCAGAGTCTGTTACCAAATTGATTGGTTCCGAGAACTTCTCAAAGGCTCTTACCACTGTGGCTAGTTCAGCCACTTGGGGGGATCCCTCCACAAACTCCACATCAGCTTCCCAACACTGAGTCTGAGTATTTCTCCAAGTCATCATCAACTTGTGGGAAGCCCCGAATGCGTACGTGAACACTGTGAGAGCCTTGAGTGGTCTCCGACTCCTCTTCTCACGAGGAATGAGGTGGAATTCCTCATTGAGCAACTTGTGAGACGGGGCATGGACTGATATTTGTCCCCTGTAGCTGTCCAGAGATAATTGGAGACTGGCATTGCTCTGGAGAAAATGCTCAAACATCTCTTTGGTCAATCTCTTGGGAGAGTTCCTTCCCTCCTTAGAAAGTTTGACCGGAAGGTGAATACATGTAAAGTCACAACCAGTCAGTTCACACAATCTCACCCTTGCCTTCCGAATCAGTTGAGCTATCAACTCTTGTGGCTCAGTGATGGTCTTGGATCTTTGGTGAGAGAGTAAGACCCACTCTATGATCTAGAGTGAATCTCTCTGCCCTTTGATCCATTGAAAAATCAAACCATGCAAATGTGGCAGTTTTCCTAGAACAATGAATTGGAAAGGTATGTTTGGCTCACATCGATGAGCCTGCCTCTCTGATAAGGCCTTCTGTACCTTTTCGATTGCTGTCTTTGCCTCTGGGGTCAGTTCCCTGGGAGAAACCAGCTCCCTCTCCCCCTTCAATAAATTGAAGAGAGGGTCTAAATCTTCATTTGTGAGGCCTAGCCAAGGTCTTACCCAATTCAAAGACCCACACAAGGAGTGGAGATCTGCTAGGGTTTTGGGATTACACTCAACTTCCAATTTCTGCAGAACAATGGTCCTTGCAGTTATTTGAAGACTCAGTTACTTCCAAGATGGCATCCTTTTAACTTTATCTTCCTGCAATTGAAATCCAGCAGAGGTTAAAACCTTAACCACTAGGTCAAGCGTGTATTGGAGTATAGAGTCATTGGGGGCACACACGAGTAGATCATCTATGTACGGAAGGGTGATGGCATCCTTTCTCTTGGCACGTACCAATGACAGTAATGAGGCTACGTACTGTTGGCAAATGAAAGGACTAGATTTCAGACCTTGGGGAAGTACTTTCCAGTGATATCTCTTCATTGGGGCTTCTCGATTAATGGTAGGAACCGAGAATGCAAACCGTGGGGCATCTGGGTGTAGAGGAATTTGGAAAAAACAATCTTTGATACCTAAAACAGCCAATTGCCAGTCTCGAGGGAACATTGTTGGAGAAGACATCCCTGGTTGGAGTGGTCCCATGTCCTCTATAATTTTGTTTATTTCTCGGAGGTCATGGAGCAACCTCCACTTGTCCTTTCCCAGTTTCTTTATTACAAAGACTGGGAAATTCCAGGGGCTTGTTGTCTCTTCTAGGTGACCTTGAGCCACCTGCTCTTCCACAAGCTCCTCAAGTGCCTTGAGCTTCTCTTTACTCAATGGCCACTGTGCTACCCATCTTGGGTTATTTTCCAACCACTTTAGTTTGTGGGTAGGGCGCTCCACAGTGGCTATTTCCAAAAATCCTGGGGTGTCTTAGGAATGACCAATTGGACTCCCCACTGTTACATGGTGTCTCTCCCCCATAAGGGAGCCTTATATTCAGCAATGAATGGACGGACATTTGCCAATTTCCCATCAGGTCCCTCAATTTGCACTAGGTTTTTTGAGATTTTTGCCATTGTGATTCCTCCTATGCCCTGAAGTTTGCCCACCACAGGTTGCAACTCCCAATGTGATGGCCACATGCTCTCAGGTATAATGGTAACATACGCCCCCGAGTCAAGTACCCCCTCCACATGGAGGCGGTCTGACCCACGGGCTAAGTTACATGCCAGAGAAGGTTTGTTCTCCCCCACCACCTCCGCCCAGTAGACTTCTGGTGATTTTCCATCCGCTAGGATCTCTGCCGGAACAGGAATGGCCTGGACAAGAACTTGCCCCTCTACCAGGTAGAATGGTAGGTGCATGCAGCGTGCCAACAGCATGAGACCTGTTATCTTTTCCTTAATGGTCATGGGAGCTACCTCAGTCTCCAAGGGTGTGTGTGCTGTGTCCCCAATAAGAAAATACTCACTGTTCAGTTCCATGTGGTTAACCTTCATGTCCTGTGAAATGTTTTGCAGGTCCACCGTAATTGCTGTCCAATCAGTGGATCTGAAATGAAAACCTTTGGTAGTCACGAGCCTATATCGGCCTCACAGCTGCCATACCTTGTTAGTTGAACATTTGACATTTTTATTTTTCTGTACCCCCACACCCTGCGACCTGCCCTCCCCCTTTTTTGTTAAGAGAGAGACATTTGCCAGGGTATGGCCTTGTAAATTTCTTTCTTGGCGGGTCAAGGAGATAAAATCTGGGCTGCACTGAATTCAGTGGTTTTGTTTTTTGGACTTGCGTTTCTGGTTTTCTGGGCAGGCCTTTGCGAAGTGTCCTGGCCTTTTGCAGCGATGGCAGATGATGTGCTGCAGCTGGTCTGATGACATCGGTTGCCTCCTTGGTCCTGGTGCTGCAGCTGCCACAGGCTTTGGGTGTGTCAGTCCCAGATTCCTTTCAGGTGCACTGAAAAGTTCCGCTCTCCTGGTACAGGCTTCTATCATCTGTGCGAGACTAGGCGATGGGTCAAGGGGAAGGCTAAGAATGATTCTAAGACAGGTCTCATTAGCATTCCTCTGAGCCATCTCCTTAATCAATTCTGCCTGTACCACTGGGTCTTGCACTTGTCTTTCCACTTGAGTTCTCAGACGATCCACAAACTGCAAGAAATTCTCTGAAGGAAACTGTTTAATGTTAACATAACTGCTCTTTATCTCAGTTTTTGGAATTTGATAAAACTTTTTTCTGCAGTATAATAAATATGATAAGCCAAATTAAGTAAATCAAAATTTAGAATTTTATTGTGAGACTTGAACACAGACTCGGGTAGCCACAATTAAAAGGGACAGCATCAAATCCCGGGACTTCGGCACTGGGTGAACACGGTAACCGACTCTGCCAGCCTGTTACCCTCCCTGTTCACGAATTGGGTCTCCAAGCTGCGGATATTTATACAGTCTTTCTCTGGGGTCCGGCTGAGACCGTGATACTCCTGCCTTGAGGTAGCTTCATTAGACATTCATGTCTGTGTCCGGGTCTGGTGAATAGTTTCTCAAAGGCAGAACAATGTCCTGATGGCTATGTCTGGAGAAGTTTTTGGAGATGGTAACATCGGGCCGGAAGAGATAAGATAGTGATCTGATACAATCAGGGGATCATCAGAGCACCCATCTCCCTTTTCCGTCCCTTTGTGTTGCCTTTGCAAGGTTCCCGGCAGCGATTTACTCATGTCTCCCTCGTGCAGCTGTCATCCCTGTTAACCCTGTATACACTTTTTGGTTTATAGATTTTAAACTCCATTTCAACCAAAATCTTGTTACAAGATATATTCAATTACATTATTTATTGTTCAACACGAATTAACTTTAGGATATATATTACAATCCCTCCCCTTCTATATAAACTCATTTAATTCGTGTTCTGGTTATTGCCTTTTTTCTTGTTCTGATAAAAAAGCCTCTTAACCAACTATTTCTTAAACATGAAAAAGTGTTTTCATTATTCTTAAGGTACCTCTATTCTCCAGGCTCACCCCAATATGTTCTTTATTTTCCTCCTTTTTGTATTTGAGCTTCAAAATTTGCTAGCACTTTATCTGCTTTGCTTTTTTTCTCATTTAATTTCACGATTTTTGATATTGTATTATTTTTGTTAAAACCTCTTGATGCTAATTCTGGATCTGTTGGCGATGATGCTATCTGCATCCCTTGAATAACAAGGAATTAGACATGGTAAAAAGATAACTTCAGCTACAGAACATAAGATGAAAAAAACCTCACCAGGAGGTCTGGAGTATTGAGTTCTATTTCTGGGTGGGTACATGAGCTACCCTCTTTATTTTAGCTGCTAGTCCCTTAATAGTCTCCCTGTAATTGTTTATTTCAATGCAACACTCAGATTTATTGAATTTAACACATACACTTCCCTCTTCTGCTAACAGGTTGTCTAGAGCGATTTCATTCTGTTACACAAAAGCCCTCATCTGTGAGTGCTGCTGTGCTAGCAGCTCCAAAGCATCTGAGGTGTGATTCGAGACTATTTCTACTACAGCTTGCAGCTTGATTAATCTGTTGAGCAAGTAGACTGGAGTTCTGTACCCTTAACTCTCATCTTGAGCCCATATTGCGGGACCATAGTATTCTATTATACGTTTTGCAGGCTATTCTTTACTACTTTATTTCTTTACTAATGCAGGTGGTCTCTATTATTCGTTTATCTAAGGTCTACTCCTCAGGTTGTGACATGGTTTTTATTATCTGATTATCCTATCTCAGAAGTTGTTCTGGTGCTAGGCTCTCTCCCTTCCAGGGCCATCTCTCAGCTGACTTTAATCCCTCACAAATCCAGCAATTTGACAGCCCTAATTCAGTGGCAATTTCTTGCACCAGGTTTACAAACAGGTTTTTGCTAGAGGCTGGCAAGCTCCAATCACTAGATTGTTTCTTTAATTGTTCGTACTGTTAACTAAGTGACCTCATCCTTTCCTGCTCCATCTTTTTTCTTTTTGCTTCTAGTTCTTGTCTTTTTAATTCTTGAGCTAATTTCTGTATCTTGCTTTCTGGGTCCATCCCCTCCTCATTGTTAGAGAAACAGAAGGTTCTTTCTAACTTCAGACAGACCCTTTTATGGTTCTCACTTTAACATATTTAGGATAATGGGCTCGCTGTTTAAAGCAGCTGTCTGGGGTTTTGTATTCTGCCCCACCCAATAGGTTTTTCCGTTTAGGGTGCACATTCTTAGATTATTCTGATCATAGCACAGCTTGTTTACTTGCAAATAGGCTACAAAGGTGGACTCCTTCTTACACTCACACAGTTTTGTTACATTGTTCACATCTAGGAATTACGGGTATACTACCTAGCTCTCTCCTCTTTCTAGACATTGCCACTGGGTTGAGGTATATTGTTTTTTCTTTTAATTCACATATTTTAAACTAACTTTTGTTGTGAGAGCAAATTCCCCTTTTTGGATTTCTGGACAGTTAAAATGTACTTTGAAAATCTTATCTTGGCCCCAGGTAGGCTCTCTCTGAGTCTCCTTTAGGCATTTTTTTCCTGCCCCATCTGCCCCTCAGGGTTGGGGAGGCTATTTGTGGGGTACATGGCTAGACTCAGGATCACTAGGATTGCCCCTTGGCGTACCCCTCTGCCTTCGTCTCTGCCCACCGGGTTGCTACCGGCGGCGAGGTAAACTATCTTCTCGGCAGCAAGGGTATTCTTCCGGGCCTCCATAGTCTGTCCTGTGAGCATATTGCCTTTTGTACGTGCCTCACCTGGCCAATTTTATTTGGTCCGCTATACAGGGTACTTTTACTGTCCTCTTACACTCAATTACCAGAGGTTCAGCTTTTATTTTTAGTTTTCCCCTCAATCCGTTTGTGTATAAATGGAACCACCCTGAGGAATCCAATTCCAATATACCTGCTTCAGTGGCAACATATAGAAAAAGGTCTGTGAGCCTCCTTTCCTCCTCTAAGCAATTCTCACACAGGCTCCAAGGCTTGACTCCCCTGTAACAATGAGCTACCCAAATTTCTTTACAATGAGCACACTTAAAATGAACAAAAGGATCGCAGGTACACCCTGCTTGGATACAATTTATGGAGTAGTCGCTGGTCATTGAGTCTGTCGGTGAATTCTTAGCTTCAAATCCCCTGGTGCAGAGGTGACTTTCTACTGCGGAGGGTTGTCTCGTGGCTCAGCTCTCTTTACCCGAGAAGAATGTGTCCAGCTTTTTTCTGTGGTTCTTACTGCGGTGTCAGTGGTCAGGAGGACGAGGAAGGGTCCCTCCCAGTCAGGAGTCAGGGGTGCTTCTTTCCACGTCTTGACTAACACTTTATTACTTGGTTGGATGTTGTGGATGGCAAATCCCAGGGGTATGCTCTGTGACACTAGTCCACGTTTTTGAAGTTCCTGTAAATCTTTATTAATTGAAACAAGATAAGACTGTATTTGTCCATCCTCGACTCGAGGATGTCCCACAGGCATTCCGTGCTCATATGGCATTCCATACAGCATCTCAAAAGGAGATAGTCCAGACCCTAAGTGTGGTTGGGTCCTGATGTTTAGAAGGGCCAAGGGGAGGCACTTTACCCAGGACATCCTGGTTTCTAACATAAGCTTTGATAGTTGTGCCTTCAGTGTTTGATTCATTCGTTCCACCTGCCCTGAGCTTTGGGGATGCCATGGGGTATGGTATTCCTATCGGATCCCCAGGGCGTCTGCTAAGTGTTTTATGATTTTGGAAGTGAAATGTGTCCCCTGGTCCGAATCTATGGAATCAGGAATCCCATATCTAGGTATTATTTCCTCCAATAATTTCTTAGCTACTACCTGGGCAGTTGCCCGGGGACCGGGGAATGCCTCTACCCAGTGAGTTAATTGATCTACTAGTACTAACAGATACTTATGTCTCCTTACTTTAGGTAACTCAGTGAAATCCACCTGGACCCTCCCAAAGGGGCGGTAGGCTAAAGGACGTCCTCCCTGTGGGGCTTGCCTGATTCTAGATTTATTTATTCTCTGGCATATAATACATCCCTGGACCTCTTGTTTTGCTAGTTCATAAATACCTTTGTATCCAAAGAATTTTAAAAATTGCTCCGCTAGGGCCTGAGTTCCCCAGAAGGTCTGCAAGTGTAGCCTCCTCAGTATCTTCCTGGCATAGGCCTTGGGTATTAGTTCTCGACCATTAGGTAGTTTCCACTTCTCCTCGACTAGTATTCCCCCTATCTTCTTGAATTCCTCCATCTCCTTTTCAGTGGGACAAGGGAGGGAACTCCTGGGGTTCACTTCTGGGATTTTCTGGGGTAGTCAGGGTAAGAAGTGCTGCCCTCCTTGCTTCCTGATCTGCTAAGTTGTTTCCCCTAGTCCTGAACTGTAACCCCACTTGATGTCCTTTTACATATACTATAGCAATAGCTTTTGGTTCCCTTATGGCCTCTAGGATTTGTCGTATTAAATTTTCATGCACTAGATTTTTTTCTCGAGTGTTTATTAATCCCCTTTCTTCCCAAATTTTTCTAAAAGTGTGTACTACCCCAAAAGCATACTTTGAATCAGTGTAAATGGTCCCAGTCTTTCCCTTTAGTCTTTTCAGAGCCTTTAGGACTGCATATAGTTCACATGCTTGGGCTGACCAGGATGCACTTAGAGGGCCTGATTCAATTACCTCCCCTGTTTTCCGATCTATGATAGCATAACCTGACTTCCTTTTTCTTTCCACAACTCAGGCAGAACTATCTACAACTTATTTCTCCCCCTCCTCACGTTCCTCATCTTTTAAGTCTGCCCTAACCTTTTGTTTTTAGTTCAGAGCAATTATGAGTGAGCCCTTCTGATGCTTCCCCAAAATTGAACTCAGCTGGGTTTTTGGCTGTAGTTCTTTTTAGTTCTAATTCAGGTGTATGAATGCGTATGGCTTCGTATTTTAAAAGCTTAGCATCAGTAAGCCACTTATTTGCTTTTTGCTGCGGGATAGTTTTCACATTGTGGGGAGTGTAAACTACTAACGGGGCCCCAAAGGTAATTTTCTTCGTTTCTTTTACTAGCAGGGTTACTGCTCCAATTGCCTGTAGGCATGTGGGCCATTCTTTGCTTACTGGGTTTTACATTTTTGACTAGGGGGACTTTAAAAGGCTCCCTTTTTGTTCTTATGACTACTACAGAATTCTTACTGATTTTGCACCCTGGGGGCAGCTGTTTAAAAGAACTTTTTTCTCTGCCCCAGAGTTTACTAGAAATTTTATCTTCTTCTTTTCGGGTCTTATTTTTAAGTTTTACCTAAAATAAAAAGCCCTTGACATCCCTAATCTTTTTGGAATATTTTTTTCATCCCTTATTCTTTTCTTACAGTCCCTCTTTAGGTGGCTTTTCTTCTTAAAATAGAAGCATTTGGGTCTCTTGTCCTGATTACCAGGGGTCCTTTTTAGAAAAAGAACTGGCTTTTTCGGGGCAGGGGGAGCCCTTTTTGGTGTTCTCCCCAAATCTTGGGGATGCTCCTGCTTCTGGGCTTTTTTTTTTTTTTACAGCTGCTAATAATACCTTTTCCTGCATTTTCTGTTTTTCCTCATCTCGCCTCATATGTACTTTTTGAGCTTCCCTCAGTAGCTCCTGTAACTTCTTCTCCTGCCAATTTTTGATTTTTTTCTAATTTCCTCCGTATGTCCTCTCATGACTTTGCGACAAATTGGGTTTTTAAAAAAACTATTCCATGGGAGAATCGGGATCCGTTCCGGAATACACTTGCAGGCTTTTTCTTAATCTCTCTAACTATTCAGTAGGGGTTTCCTCCTTCCCTTGGCATTCCCCGAATACCTTGCTGTGTCTGGTTCTGTTCCCGCTCTGGACAGGAGCTGACCTCCAGCTAGCTGGAGTCAACACAGACACAAAATGTTTCCAGTTCGTTTCGGCTTCTCGGCTTAGCAGCTGGACCCTATCGTGACAGTCAACAGCAGCAGAAGAGAAAAGGCTGGCTCTCAGCTTAGCAGGTTAAAAGGTGTTTATTAGCAGAGAGCTCCGAGCTCCGAGGCGAGCGGCTGAGAGAGGAGCGGAGTGAGCTCTGAGGCTGAGAGGTTGAGCAGCTGAGAGCTCAGAGGCTGAGAGGCTGAAAAACTGTCTCCACCACCTTATAAGCGGGGGAGGGGTTCCAGGGTGGGTTACAACAAGACAACAAATCAGGGGATCCAGGGGGTAACAAGGTGTGCCCACTCCCAAGCCTTGGACCAACCACCTCCAGAGGGAAAGAATTCCCCCCAGGCTACCTATCACCTGAAGCCCTCTCCCTGAGCTTTCGCAATCTGGGAGGGCTCCCTGGAGTGATAGACAGGCTGCCCCAGAGCAAGGGGGGGCAGGGGCAGAGGGGATGTTACATGTCATGTGAGGGGTGGGATGATTGACACAAAACACCTTATTATA